>VDFB02086081.1:397726294-397851737 GCA_007258455.2 Sequoia sempervirens | reverse complement strand
TTAATCAAACATCTCACTCATAATATTTATTTGGAAGGGAGGTTCCTTGTTTAATTGGTAAATTAAGAACAAGCCAAATTTTCAATAAAGCAATCATGCACCAATAGCACACATTAAAAAGAACTTGGAATAAGCCTACAACATGGAATATGCTTGAAAATTATTGTGTTGGAAAACACAATGTGTTTTTAAATATGGACTACAATTACAATTTTCCTAAACATAGACGATATTGAATAAGTGTTTTTCACTATTTAGAAATAAATGCCTTTGATACCAAGGAAAATAAATCATTTTTCAAAACAATTGTGTTTTCCAATATGCACAAAAAATTACATTCTCACTCAACATTGAAGACATATAATAAGTGTATGTCATCATTCACAATAAAATTCATTACAAAGCTAGATAAAATAAATGAGACTCAAGTATCACAAAATAAAGCCTCTAAGGCTAAATTATATAACTTGGAATAAGCGTGCAAAAAAGTATCGCGTTCAAAAATACATTATGTGTTTCTAACTACACCAAAATCATAATTTCACTAAAACATATAATTTGATGCCAGCATTGAGAAGAAAATGCCTTTGAAAGCAAGAAAAGTAAATCATGTTGGAAAACACATTGTGTTATTCAACCTGCACTACATTTTTACTTAATACGGAAGACATAGAATAAGTGTATGCCACCATTGAGAAGAAGATTCCTTGGAAAGACAACAAATAAAAAATCATGTTCAAAAACACAATGTGTTCTTTAATTTGTACTAAAATTATTTTTTTACTCAACATGAATACATTTTAACTATAAAATATTTATTTGAACAATAACAAGAACAATGTTGTTTCTATTTGAAATTAAAACCTAGATATACATAATTTAAAAACAAATGGGTTGTGTACATTGTGAATTGTAGGTTAAAAAAAATGTGTTTGAAAACAAAACACATTTTGAAACCTCCTATTTCTCATAATAAATTTATAACTATACAAATCTAGGTCTTCATTTCAAATAACATCATCTCATGATAATGTATTTGGGTATGAAATTACAAGTTTGAAAACACATCATGATTTGTAATTTGCACTTCACATGGTACCCAAAACACGTTGTGCTTTGTAACCTCTATTGTTTAAAATTATATCAAATTTACCCAATAATAGGAACAATTATTGTTGTTATTTGAATTGCAAACATAGATATACACAGTTTAAAAACATGTGGGTTGGCTATGTTGTGAATTGCAGGCTAATAAATAGTGTATTTTGAAATACAACACATTTTGAAACCTCTTATTTCTCTTAATAAATTCATCACTATACATATATTTGTTTCCATTTCAAATAACATCATTTCATGAAAGTTTGGGTATGAAAAATTGTAGGTTTAAAAACATACAGTGATTGTATGGAAGCTAAGATAGTGGAATAACTTCCTACACTAATCTTGAGAGAAGGGCTATGCAAAAAAAAATCAGATCTAAATCGTTACAAAAACTTAAACATAAATAACATTTATACCACAACACAATGATTTATGTGGGGAAAACCCTCTTAGGAGAAAAACCCACACTCCAAAATTCACCCAATATATTATTCAAAAATCAACAAAACTATAATATACTTGCAAAGAAAGCTTCCTCATAGGCGTAATTGAGAGGCAACTCAATAGTTATAAGAATCTTACACACAACTACCATCCCATGCACCTAATATATAGGAGATACAATAAATGAAACTATCAAACGGTATTACAAAACCATGAGCTAAAACCACCTAAAAAATATTCCCCATCCTTATCACCAATAACAGATGCATATCATCTGTCAAAACACACACCAGCACATGTAACTCTCCCTTTAGATCTCATTTATGTATCTAGCACATTTTTACATCTCTCATTTCAGGAGACCCAATTGTAGGAGGCCATAACTTTTGATCTGGGTGTCTGATTAACAAACTATTTGAACCGTCGAAAATATCATTGAAGCAGTTTATCAAGCTATAACCTACTACATCAATTATGACCACTTTTAGACCCAAAAAATGCCTCTAAGGCCTTCAAACTAGACTTTGAAACTTTGAAAAATAAAAACTTTAATATCTTCAAATCCAGACATGATCTTGCAATGGAACTTTCTGAGCATACTTATTTAGCTAATCGAAAGATTTATGGGAAAATTTTGCATAATTATTTGTTCAAATATAAACTTACTATAAATAGTAACCTCATGTCATCACAAGGTTGAAACTTTACCTACACTTCATATGGTACCCAAAACACATCCTATTTTGTAACATCTACTATGGAAAATTCTATCCAATTTACCCAATAACAAGAACAATGGTGTTGTTGTTATTTGAAATGTAGACCTAGATATACATAGTTTATAAACACATGGGTTGGGTATGTTGTGAATTGCAGATTAATAATTTACATAGTGTGTTTTGAAACACAACACATTTTGAAACATCCTATTTCTCATCAGAAATTCACAACTATGAATAGCTAGGTCTCCATTTCAAATAACATCATTTCATGATAGTGTGTTTGGGTATGATAAATTGTGGGTTTCAAAACACACTATTTTGTAACTTGCACTTCATGTGGTACCCAAAATAGTGTACGAAAAAAAAAATGTTTCTTCAAACTTGCAATTTCTTATATCAAGTAGCGTGTGCAATATGAAGTGTGTCTTGTGAAGGATACCCCATGAAATCCCTACTAATTATTTGATATAATAGATTGGTCTAGTGGGGTTGTGTATAATATTTTATTTATGTACATTTAGAGAGGAGGGTTGCAGCCACCAAAGGCCATGAAAATTTTCTTCAAGAAAATGCAATAAAAAGACCTACTAGTACAGTTTTCCTTACTTTTCCCTTCATCATAATGTAAACATGATCAAGGGAAAACATTTTTTATATGTTTTTCTTAGCCTATAAAAATTACTACTTTTCCATTAGTAATGTGTTAGCTCCACTTAATAAAGATTGATTAAAAATACAAAGTGTTATAGACAACAAGCCAAAAAAGGAACCATGTTAGAATACATGGCATTTTTACAAATGTTCTTAAATTACAATGCAACTCAAGATACAAGATATGGAATTTGTATAATACCCTTATATGTATCCCCTATTTGTATAATGTCCTTATTTGTATTATGCAATTATGTGTTTTTCATATGTTTATATTTCTTATCGTATAAAAATTACTTCATATATGTTAGCAATGTGTTAGCGTCCACTTAACAAAGACTAGTTGAAAACATAATGTGTATCTGATAGCAAGAAGAAAAAAATGAATCATGTTGGAAAGCACAATATATTTTTCAAAATCGTCTAAAATTAATATCTAACCCAAGATACATGACATGGAACAAGTATATCTCATTTAATGTTTAGGAATCCCTTATATGTATCCCATATGCAAGTTGTATATACACTCTTCTTCCCATCTGAATTTAACACACT
Organism: Sequoia sempervirens; assembly: GCA_007258455.2. Taxonomy (NCBI): domain Eukaryota; kingdom Viridiplantae; phylum Streptophyta; class Pinopsida; order Cupressales; family Cupressaceae; genus Sequoia; species Sequoia sempervirens. The sequence goes on along the minus strand of VDFB02086081.1, from coordinate 397,848,261 downwards.
TCAACATTATGAACATGTCATTTGTGTGTGTTAAAATTACGGAACCTATGTCAGATGGTGTATAGGTTGTCAAATAATCACTAGAATTCCCCTTAACTCATTTTTTTGGATGACACAAAGTCTCATGAAATGATAAACCCTTGTCAAATTATTATCACTGTCAAACTAGGAAACAAAGTGACAAGCCTACCTATCTCTCATGGATCACAAATTATGTGCATATTTTTTGAGAATCTAACTAGTAGTTGAGAAAGGGTCTATCAAGAATGATGAATGATATGGTTTCAAACCTTCAAATGCATGGTAGTCTTAGTGTGCACAAATCAATCCATGAAAAGGGGTACTTATCCTACTCCTACATCTAATGTACCATGGTATGACACTTGCATCCACATATCATAATGTTCCATATCACCTATCACCCATCATCATCATTGCATTAATCCATTAGGTTCATTTTAGGCTAATATATATTTTTTAATCTAAGCATCTTTCATCCATCATAACCATTTCATTATCCATCAGATTCATTATTTGTGCATCTAGATTTGTTAATACATGCTTCTTTTCATCATAATCATCATGTATCTCATATCACATTAACCTTCCATCTCCCCATCCTTATATCCATGTTTTCCATCCATCACTCCATCCTACCATCTCATCCCCTCATCCCATAATCCCTTGTCATTGGTACCTAGCTATAGGGGAATTTTCCATGCAAGCTAATTTCATCTATCTCATTGTTCCATCACTCCCTACAATCAAAAATTGTAAGAAAATCCTAATCCATGCAATCCAATTATGCAATCTACACAAAATCATCCAATCACATTTGTGGTCTTGTTGGACTGGCCTTGTTGCAAGCCTTGATACAACACCAATCGCCATCATTAAGGTGTATCCTTCCCAATCATTTTGTTGTTTCAATATATATCATTCTCATATCAACAACACCCAATAATCATCATTGGGATGTATCATCTTGCATTGTCTTCCTCATCACCTTGCATTCTCTCATCCATTTTAAGAGCACACATGTGTTCTCTCAAACCCACATGTTCCCTTGAGGGGGCATCCTCGTCCTCATATTCACTCCCACCATATTTCTTCCTAGTCACTCATTTTAATGACTAGGACATCTTTCCTAATCTAACCATCTTCTTCCAAGTGTTATGTTTTAATCTTCTTCGAAATGATGCGCCTACTCGTAACACCATTTCAAATAGGGAAAAAATGGAGACACCTAAAATTGGCACATCATCATTACTCAACTATTTCTTCTATAATTGATTGAATAAAATATTTATTATTCAATTATCTATCCCATTTTATCTTGTTATTAATTTAATAATATTTTATTATTTAATTAATAAAATCATTAGTCATCACTATTCAACTACACTTGTTTTCTAACATAAATCATTAAATCACCTTCCCCTACAGTCCACCTTAGGTAAATAAATCCAATTATTTATTTACCTAAGTCCCTGTCCCTTTTTCAAAAATTAAATAAATACTTTATTTATTTAATTTACCTTTTTTTCCTCCAACCTTTCTCAAGCCATCTCCACCCTTGATCTTATCTTTCCATCCTTGAAATCCATCTACTCTACCAAAAGTCTATAAAATCTCTCCCATCTTAGCCATTTTATCAACAATAGTTTGGAATGCAATATTTACCGCAGAAATCTTGAGCACACATCAAAATCATCAAAAGGAACAACCATTTATGCAACTAGGAGTTCTCACATGGTGTTGATTGATTGCTTTGTGTTTTAATTTGGATTTCCTAATGCCCTAACCAAGTGTTTGTTTGGTCTTTATATAGTTCAATTTAGCCACATAAAGTGTTCATTTGCAGCACAATTTCTTTGCACACACTAACTAATCATTTGCTCATTAATATTTAACAAAAATTTTTATGGAACAAACTCAACTCCAACGATACTTGTCATAGTTTTTCCTAGTATGAATCAAATTTGACACCAACGTCAACTCTAACAACTATAATCTTCCTTAACCCAATTAAATTTTGATATATTTACCTTACAAAAGTCTATTCATCTCAAACTATTATTTGATCTACCCTTGAATTAGTATGTCATAACTGATATATAGACTAGCCAACAAATAGTATTGCAATACTACAAATGCAAGTACTTTTCAATACATAACATTTATTTTATTTTATTTTATTTACATTTAATTTAATCTATTTCAAATACCATTTAAATTTACTTAAAAGTTACTTTATTTATGGAAGAACTATTTTATTATTATTTATTATTTATTTAAAAAATATGGTATAAAAGAGATAATAATATAGAGTGGCATCAAGGGGTAGAGTGTAAATATATGTTGGCTCTTTAATCATTTTTTTAACACATTCATGTCATTATAAAAAATAAATAAAATAAATAAATAAATAAATAGTTTATAATTGATAGTTTAGAAAAATCTATTGTACTTATAAGAAATTAAAAAATATTCAATAAATAAAATAGTTCAAAATTGATATCTTAGACAAACATATTATCTTCTTTACTTTTAAAAAATATGTTTATATAAATAAAATAATTCAAGATTCATATCTAAGAGAAAATATCCTCCACTATAACTTAATTAAAAAATTCAATAAATAAGTAAATTCAAAACTTCTAAGAAATAAAAAAAAAACTTTATAAATAAGAAAATTCAAAATTGACATTCTAGACAAATATATCATCCAATGTAATTTATATGAAATATTTAAAAACTCTTTAGTAAATAAAATAATTAAAATTAAAATAATGTTTTTGGATATGATGTGGGCTGGTTGTTGGTTTTCCTTGGACGGACTCCCTTGTGGCTTCCTGGGGGTCTGGGGTTGGTCGGGTTTCTCCCAGTTCGTGGGTTGCCCCCTGTGGTGGGTGAAGTTGTTGGAGAGAATGGAGTTGTTCTGTAGTGGTTGTTTTCAGGTTTGTCAAAGGGTGGTATGTTTTCTTTTCCTATGGGTGTGGTGGCTTCCTTCCTTTTTCTATAGCTGAGTCCTATTGAGGTGGAATCATCTTCTATTGAGGTGAAGTTGGGGGCTGTGGTTTTGGTTGGAAGCATCCTTTCCTGGTTTTCTCTATTGTCATTCCTTTTGAGGTGGGATCTACTCCTATGGAGGTGGAGTATTGGGTTGTTGGAGATCTCTAGGTCCGGTGGGAAAATTTTACATACTATCCTCTCCATTAGAGGGGAGCTCTCTCCTTTAGAGGCAGAGTTTGAGTTGGCGTCCTGGTTCAAATGGTGTGTGATGTTGAGCTCCAAGTTGTTGTTCCTGTGTTGTAGCAAACCTAGTGGTGTCTCTGCTGCAAGTTGTGATTTTTACCCCTTTGTGGGTGAGAATATGTTTGGGCCTAGTTTGGGTTTGTTAAACGGAAGGTTTGTTGTAGGTCTGTTGTTGCAGATGGTCTGTGGTTTTTTGAGTGGAAGATTTGTTCCTACCCTGCTTCTTCAGGGCACTAGTTCATGGTGTTTGGTTGCTCCTGGAGATTTCGTTGGCCTCTGGGACATCTTTGTTGAATAGAAGATTTTTTCCAGGTTTGTTGTTGCAAATGGTCTATGGCCTTCAAAGTGGAAGGTTGTTTTTTGTCCTACGATTGTAGGGTGTTGGTCAGATGTGTTTAGTTGCTCCTGGTTTTGTGCCAGGTCAATGGTGTTGGTTCTTTGTGTTTGGCAGCTCCTGGTTTCTTGCCAAGAATGTGTTGTAAGTCATTTTTTGCTTGGCATGCTCTCAGTCATCGGCCTCTACTGTGGTTCTACTGTTAATGGCCTGTAGGGCCTTGTTCGGCGGGGTCCGTACCCCTATTGTTTTGCGGTGTTTTTTTGTTGTTGATGGCCCATAGGGCCTTGTTCTAAGCGTCTGCACCCTTGTTTTGTTGCTATTCTCGTGTTCTGGTTGTTGGCCCACTGGGTTTTGTTCTATAGGATGGCACCCTCCTTTTCCACTTTTAATTTCAAAAACAAATGTCATCCAATTTAAATTACAAAGAATATTTAAAAAATCTTCAATATATAGAAATATTCAAAATTGATATCTTTTAAAGACAAATATATTTAAATTAATTATTTCATTAAATAAAGTAAAAAATATTAAAGAATTTTAAAACAAAACAATTCAAAATAATATATGAAAATATTTTCCTATAAGTGTATTTATGATAGATTAATAATTAATTATTATATTTGTTTGGAGGAAGTATCGGCATAATTAATTATTATATTTGTTTGGAGGAAGTATCGGCATGATGCTAGGAGCCACGCAGGGGTGAGGTCGTTTGGCCTGAGCAATGGCTTGGGTCGTACACTTGAGCTTGGATGGCCTCTATTTCTACTATATGGGGGGGGTGTTTCTGCTATGTGGGTGTGCAACTTGGGGTGGGTTACTTTTTCTTATATTTTTCCTTCTTTCTAGCTCATTTTTCCTTGTTTGTGGTCTCTATGTTGGGTTTGTCGCCTCGCTTGGTGGCGGGGTTCTTATCTCTCTTGGTTGTGGAGGATTGGACTATCTGGCTTGGCTTTTAATTGTTGGTTTCCCCTTTACCTTAGCTATGCTAGTGTGGGGTTGTGGTTTCTTCTTTGCATGGTGTTGCATGCATCTGTGGGTAGGTCGGATCTTGCCTCTTTTCCTTATGGTGAAATTTTTCATCATAATATGGCTCATTCCAGTGAGGGATTGTTGCAAAATTGTGTTTATAGAACACAGAAGGTGAACGGTTGTTTGGAGAGATGAAAAGATCATCAATTTTTAGTGATCCAACTAGACTCAGTAGCTGAGGATGTGGAGTATTATAGCAAACATGTGTTGATCTATAAATTTATGGGGATGCAAGTGTCACTTCCATTTCTCGAATCTTGGGTTCACAAGACATGGAACTCTGAGGGTGATAGAGATATAATGTTGGCAGCCAACAACTTTTTCATGGTGGATTTTTCTTGTATGTCTGATAGGAATAAGACTTTTGAAGGTGGACCTTATTTCTACAATCAGGTGGATCTTTTTATTAAACCATGACATGCAGGATTTAATTCTATGGAGGAGCTCCCCTCTAGGGTCTTTGTTTGGGTGTGCCTCCCTCACCTGCCTTTGGAGTGTTGGAGAAGTGATATATTGCAGATGGTTGCTCTTTTCTCGAGAAGCCTATTAGTCCTTTTCAACAAACATTGAATTAAAAGGTAATTTATTTTTCTTGTGTGTGCATTGAAATTGACTTGAATAATCCACTGTCATACTTTGTGAAAATTATCATTGGATTATCTTCTTGGATTCAACAATTGGACTACGAGGCATTGTCTTTCTGGTGTCGGTTATGCCATGAATATGGCCACTTACAATGGAAGTGTCCTAGGGTCATCCATGAACCTAGTTTTGGTAATGCCCCTTCCCATTCTGCCCCAAAGATGGATAAAGGTAAGGCTCCAATGCAGGGGGTTGGATGATAAGGAGGGTTTTGTTCCAGTTAAGACTCGTAATAGATGTAGTGGTCAAAAGAGAACCATCAAAGATAGGCAGGAAGAGGAGACCTTTAACATATTTGATACTCTAGATGATTTGTCTCAAGAAGAGGGTATTCCCTTAGCCATGCAGGTAGTAGATGGATCCTTAGATGAGGTGCATCTTGGGAATCAAGTAAATGATAACTCTATCTTTGCTCAATTGGGGGATCAAGCAGCTAAGATGGACTGATATTCTTCCCTCTACTCCTGGGGAGGTGGGGGAAAGTATGTTGATGGAGGTAAAAGAGGGTTCTGATGTACCCGATTCTGAACCCCTTATTGAGAAAGGTGTCACTGACATGGGTAAAAGTAAGACATCTCGTGTTTTGGGCATGCAGCAAAATTCCCCTAAAAAAGGGCACCAGAGAAGCCCCTTAAGGTTGGTCGAAATAAGGATCAAGAAAAGATTAAGTTAATTGGTGAGATGTTGGTGGAGTTTGTTTCAGTGAGGACCATTTATTCTCATTTCTCCCAACCTCGGCAATGATTGTGCTATCATGGAATGTAAAGGGTATGAATAGCATCCCTAGAAAAAAGGATATTCACTAGTTGATTCGTATTCATTATCGATTTGGCTTTTCTTCAAGAGACCAAGTTGTATGTGGAAAGTATGTTGAATATGGCCTCTAAGATCTAGGGTAGAGGTCGTTGTCAGTGTGTGGGGGCGCAAGGAAATTATGATAGGGTTGCTTGTTTGTGGGATTCGTGTAGAGTTATTCCACTCTGGTGGCTCTCCTACAAGCATTCGATCTCTCTGGTCACTTCTAGTTTGGAATCAAGTGAGATAATTCTTCTTTCTAACATTGATGCTCCAACTAATTTTCTTGGTAAGTTCCAATTATGGTCTCATGTTAGATATGTGCTCTCTTTGGCTCTTCTTCCCTAGATTATGGCAAGGGACTTCAATGCTATCTTCTCACTTGCAAAGAAGAGGGGTGGTACTGGTTGTTTGGAACCCTCTTCGAAGCTTCTAAGGGACAATGTTGCTCTCTTAAACTTGGTTGATATCTAACCTTCTAATGGAATGTTTACATGGAACAATAGGAGAAGTGTGGAAGCTATTATTTTGAAAAGGTTGGACAGGTTCTTGGTGTCTAGCTTTTGGGTTGGAGACAGTTGGATGGCTAGCTCTGAGATTTTGGATTGATGAGGATTTTACCACTGGCCGATCGAATTCTCTGGATGTTTTTCTAGATATCCTAAAAAGCATTATTTTAGATTTCGGTTTATGTGGCTTCGGGATTTGTCCCTTCATGATCTTGTTCCTATTTGGTGGAAAATTAGGAAGCTAGCTCATGGAATTACAATGTATTCCTTCTCCAAGAGGCTTCAATATGTCAAATATATGTTGAAACAATGGAAGAGGAACCACTTTAGTAATGTCTTTCAAGCTAAAAAGTCAGCTCAACTTCACTTGGATTCCATTACCCAGCAAATTTGAGACCATGGTCTCACTGAGGAAAATGGTAAGTTGGAAGTTACAGTTGTGAAGGAGGTAGAGGAATGGGAGTTTCCAGAGGAAAATTTTTGAAAACAAAAGTCCCACATAGATTGGCTTTAGGAAGGTGATAGGAACACTTCTTTTTTTCACAATTTTTGTCAAGGATAGGAAGCAGAGTAGTCCCATTTCTTCTCTTGGGTCCTCTAAGGGGAACCAATATCTTTCTTTAGTGAGATTTCAAAAGAGAATATTCAATTCTATTCTTCCCTATTCATTAAGGATTCACCTTTGGTTAACGAGGACAAAGCTTTAATCTTGGACTGTATCCCTTCTTTGGTGTCTAGTGAAATGAATTACTCTTTGCTCAAACCTATCTCCATGAATGAACTGGAGGATATTGTGTTTCAGATGAAGGGGAAAGCCTCGAGGCCTGATGGGTTTTTGGTTGAGTTCATTTAAGAGTTTTGGGAGGTTATCAAGTTTGATCTTCTTGAGGTTGTTCAAGAATCTCAAAGGAATAAGCGAATGCTAAGAGCCATGAATGACACTTTTCTTGCTCTTATCCCAAAAAGAAACGAAGCTAGTTCTTTGGACCTCTTTAGACCAATCGCCTTATGTAATGTTGTGTACAAAATAATTACAAAGTTGATAGCGAAACATCTCAAGTCGTGGTTAAGCAGGTTAACGTTTGAGGAGCAGGGTGGCTTTGTTGGTGGTAGACAGATTCTTGATGGGATTGTTATCACAATTGAAACTATTCATTCCATGGCCTTCTCCAAAGATAAGGCTATGTTTATTGAGTGGGACATGGCCAAAGCTTACAACAGTGTTAAATATATTTTCTTATCCAAGATTTTGAGGGCTTTTGGGTTTGGCAGCGCCTAGATTGAGTGGGTTATGAGTTGTCACCTCTTCTTCCTTCTCTGTGCTTGTCAATGGTGAGCCTTCCGAGATTTTTGGAGCATCTAAGGGCCTTCAACAAGGTGACCTCTTGTCCCCTTATTTATTTATCTTAATAGCTTAAGGATTAGAGAAATGTATTGATCTCGTGTGGAGTTTGGTCTAATTCAAGGTTGGAGTTGGGGTAATAATTTACCCCCCAATCCCATCTTCAATTTGTAGATGACACTACTCTAATGGGCATGGCCAAAGTTGAAGAGGTTGTCAACTTGAGAGAGGTCCTGGATATTTATTTGGCAGTTTCAAGACAAAGTATCAATGAGGGAAAGTTCATTTATTTATTTAATACTCTGAAGCTTATTCAGAGGAGAATTGTTAGAATTCTCAAATTCTAGATGGGCTTGCTTCCCTTTTTCTATCTTGGTATTCCTCTTGTTTCTTTGCTTCCTAAGGAGTTTTGGTAGAATGTTATTGATAAGTTTCGCAAAAAGGCTAGTCATTGGACTTGCAGGTGGCTCTCTACTACTGGTAGAGTGACTCTTTTGAATTCGGTGGTTCAGACTCTTCCTTTGTATAGGTGCTTTGTGCTTTCTACCACTTCAAGTTTTATCAAAGAATTTGAGAGTCTCGATAATTTCTATGGTTTGGAAATCTCATCTCGAGGAAGTGGAGCTTGGTTAAGTGGGATGTTATATGTAGGCCGAAGCAGGAAGGTGGGCTTGGGTTCTGATGGGTTGATTTAAATGGGCAAGCTTTGTCAGCAAAGTTGTATTGGCGATGGTGCTCTCAACAATATCAAAATTGGGCCAGGATCCTCACCTCAAAATATCTAGGGGAGTGGAGAGTGTTGATGTGTCTAGATTTAGCCTTTTGGGGAAGGGTTCTATGATTTGGGGTACCCTTAAACAAGGAGCCAAGTTGGTTAAACAAAGGTTGTTTTAGATCTATAACAGAGGTTCGAAAGCTCTTTTCTAGTTTGATTCTTGGGATGGACATCCTCCTATTATGTCAACACACCCTTATTTGCAGGCTTTATGTAGGATTTTTCTTGATGTTAGATGATGTAGACTGGTTGGTTTCAAATTCAAGTTCTTAATCAGGTAACCATGTGCAGGTGGAAGGATCCACATGAGTGGCCTTTGGGAGGCTCGTTGGAGGAGCATCAGGAGTTGGCCAATATTCTAGCTAGAAGGGTTTTTAACTATCTTTTAGGGAGGGATATTCTAGCCTAGGGGCCTGACCCAAAAGGCAAATTTTTAGTTGTCTTTGGCTATCAAGAGTTGGATAAGCAAATTTTCAGGCATGTTAGAGTCCCTTGGTGGAAATAGGTTTGGAATAAATTCTCTTGGCCTAAGTGCACTTTCTTCTCTTAGCTTTTGGTGCATAATAGGTGCCTCACTTGGGAGAACCCTTGGAAGCAAGGATTTTAGGGTCCCTCTATGTGTGTTATGTGCACCAACAATGAAGAGTGTACTTCACATCTCTTTTTCAGCGTCCCTTTGCTAGAATGATTTGGCACTTCTAGCAAAGAGTCTAGACCCAATCGTGTAGACACGCCTCTTCTTTGGATGACTTCTGGATTGGGTTGGGGAACCCTCCAACTAAGACCTCTTTCCTTCAAATTGCTTGGAAAATTGGCTCCAATTTGATTACTTGGAATATCTGGTTGGAGCATAATCGTATGATCTTTCTGGATAAGAAGCTTCAGGTGTGACAACTATGGCTAAGAATCTTGGGGGTTCTTCAAGAGACTCTTGCAACTAAGTGTGATTTGTCTGTCCCTGTGGATTTCGGAGATATAGGTGTGGTCCGGACTTTTAGATTGTGATAGGAGTGGCCCCTGCCTGAGTCAGGTTGGTGTGCCAGAGGGAAGGTCCAAAAATGTGGTCATTGAAGATCCCCACTCTTTGAGTGTTGAAAATTAAGATTGTTGGGTCTTCCAAAGGTGATCCTAAGCATGCAAGCTCAGGGGTGGTTGAATTTTTTTTGATGTATAGAGGCCAACAAACCAACAACTTCATGGAGGCTTTGTCTATTCTTTTGGTGTTGAAACGAGCTTATGCCATTGGTTGGAGAAGGATAATTTGTGAGTCGGATTCTCAAATTGTGATCGATATGTTGAATAAGCGTCAATTAGATGATGTGAATTAGCAATTGGCATTGGTGGTCAAGCAAATCATTTCTCTAGGTTGGGCTTTGGATTCTATCACCTTTTACCATATCCCACAGGAATGGAATAAGGTGGTTGATGGCTTTGCTAAATGAGCATTTGAACGGATGGGGACTTGGAATGTGGAAGATTGGGGAAGCTTTTCGAAGGACCATTCCCAAGTGCTAGAAGATCTTGTTATGGATAATATGAGATGTTTCATGGGAGTTTCTTGATAGCTTTGCTTTGGGCTTTTGACCTCTAGTGGGTTTGTTGTACTCCTTCGCTTTGCACTGATTTACTGGTTCAATAAAGTTTTTACCCCTTTTATTTTAAAAATAAAATTATTATATTTATTTATTTTACTTGAAAATTATTTAAGAACTATTTATTTACATAAAAATTATTTTATTTTACTTTAAATTTATTTTATTTTTAAAATTAATTTTTTTGTCAATAGTAGAATGATGTGATAGTTAAGTTGTGCTATTCTTGCCATCAAGGATCAAACCCCATTAGGGTGTAATTGTTGAGAATTTATATTGGGGATGAAGTTCCTCGTTTGTGACCTCATCAATTTATAGCTCCGGTTCAAAAACATTTACCCCTCTTAAAATATATATATTATTCTTAATTTATTTAAATATATATTTTAGCAGCAAACTTGATCAAAGAATACATTGGAAAAATAGTGAATATTAATAGTGCATCCGTTAACTATAGGCATATGGCACGAAAGGCTCAATTCAGCTCCCCACTTGGCAGGTCCCTTCATATGATGCTATGTACCGTTTTATATGATGTTATATATGTTATTACCTGTTAGACATGTCATTTTCTAGGAAGAATAGTCGTGTCCCCTCCATTAGATGGCCAACACTAATCATACAAATTCAACTATATAACAAAAGTACGGTTAACATTCCCCAATACACGCAAAGTCATCCACAAATCATCATAAATATTGCATAAAAATATGTATCTAAGTTCCTTGAGCAGCGTTAAGCAACATATATAAATGTATACCTTTCATTACACGAAAGTGATTCTGTGGAGAATGTAGCCATGTAATTGTATAATATCCTTTAACATGGTATTCCTACATGGACGAGTTCAAATTTCAGTTACAAATATTACACTACTTATAATCATATAAATAGCCTCTTCTACCAACAAGATCTAAATGGTAATTCAAGACTATTATATTCCAGCAAAATTATAACTTTTCTACTGTTTCCTTTATAATTATAATAGAATCTTCATTGACTGCAATGTATATTTTAAGTGTATTACGGGATTTCAGAGTATCATACCTACTATGGTTTGAATCTCTTTTAGCATAACCCTATTGTATTACTCTTCACTAAAAATTCTTGTTGGACAATAAATTTAATTATAGCAGTAAAACTGCCCAAGTATCCACTTGACAAAGCTATTCAATACTCTTGAAGATTATAAGAATTCATAATGCTTAGCAGGACAGTCCTGGGGGAGAGCTCATAAGAAACAAACCTGCCTATGTATCCCACAGAACTAGAGGCACCATAGTTAATCAACTTAATCAATTAAACTTAGTTGCATTCATAGTCGACATTGAAAACACACGCATAATTACTAAGCAGTAGTAAACTGTCATAAATTCTTCATTTCTCAATGGAACTTGAAATTTTAAAATGTTCCAAAAAGGTAACGATTCAGTAAACCCAAAAACGGTTTAGCTAGACTGCAATTCTATTTGAGCAATTTTCGCTACAAATAGCTTGAACAGCCAAAACAACCATATTGCTACATATTATGCAAGAGTTATGCCCCAGCTTGTTTCACTATAAGATACATCTAATTAATGAAGTACTACAATTAAGAAAAACAGGTTTACCACATTTAAGGGATAACAACATACTAAATAGATACTGATTTAGAGCATGGTTTAGTGACAACATTATGCAACTGCACAAAGACTTTAGTAATTGTTTATTGCCAAAACAGTGCAAAGAGCCCAGATTTCTAACAAGTAAAAATACTGTACTATCACTATCCAGTATAGTGGTAGTAAATTATCAACCAGTGTTGACCGGTAACAAAATACTGTATCTTTACACATTCCTTACATCATAACAACTTACTCTGCTTACCTTAAATTTCTCAGTGATGTCAATTTTTTCTCTAGGCTACATATAATTCCATTATGCTTAATATCATTCCTTCAACATTATTAATGTCTACCAACCTTTCTGCTATATGATAATGGACATGGTTGTATAATACAGATCAGCCCAATAATAGTGTTTTTCCTCAACGGAGTTAATAACATAGGACCTTTCAACCAAATATGAAAATTCATTCTGAGATTTTTTTGTCTTCTGTTCTCTAAAGAATCAAACCCGGTATTAATAGCACATGCTAAGAACCGCTTTTCCCTCAATAAAATTTGAGAGCATGCACAATGATGAGGGTTTCTTAACAAAATACCTCAAATGAAAATAATATAACGTACCTTGGGTTACAACATGGATATTACAATATACCCAAACTGAGATAAAGTATTTCAACACTCCCAAAAATATCAATGTATGCATAAGACCACGAGTGCTATTTTAACAAAATGTTTCAAAGGAAGCAACATGCACATGGCATGAGAACTGTTTGACAAAATGTCACCAAGAATATATATAACTCTTGTAAAGGACACATGATCCACTCGACCAAGTGCCTTGAGGAGATGTTGTTTCATCAGATTTAATTATTGCAGGATATGCACAAAAGGGATATGATAAAGATTTTTGGAAACTTACGAGCAAATGCAAACAGCAAGTGAAAACCCAAATCCACCGTATTTTTGCATTTATATATATGTACATGCATACATATATATATACATATTCACTTTCTAGAACAACGGCCACACACAACCAGTGTGAGCCAAGAATGTCAGTTTGTGTGATATCTTGATGTACACCAACAAAGGCATCACCAGACTTTCTGGAGATCACAGTTTTTTTGCCACTCCATTTTCACCTTCACATATTTTCTGATAATGGGAGACAACCAAATTGAATGCCATAAATATTTGCAGTTATCTCCAATCATCCATGTGTCCTCAAGGAGATAATAATTCAATTTAGCCAGTAACCATGCCAACAAAGTCTTGGCAGATATAACCAGCCATTTCCTCTACCCCACATGTACTACACAAAGAATGTCAGTTTGTGTAAGATCCTGAAGTACGCCAACAAAGGCATCACCAGACTTTCTGGAGATCACAGTCTTCTTGCCACTCCATTTTAGCTTTCACAAATTTTCCTTCAAAATCCCTCCAATATGATCTTCAATGCGACCAAGTTCTTTTTCAATTTTCAATATACATCGATGTAGAACAAATGCATTTACTTTGATAACCCTTGCACAAGCACGAAGCAAAATGTAGTAATCTGCATGTGCGACAATATGAGATTTCCCACCCATAACTTTCTTCTTGTAACTCATATAAGAGTCAGGAGGACAATTCCAAGGAGGAACATATTGAAATCCATTTTGTTCCATATCATAAATAATATTTCCCAACCTATTGCCTCCAGTATCTTCAAATTTAGATGATCCCTCCAAAGGAATCTCCTCAGAATTTGTAGCAATCTCTTCCTTTAACACTTGGATTTCAGTATAAGGCTGTCCTGCCAACTTGGGAAAATGGATGCAATCTTTTTCATTTAAACTCACATTGTTTCCATCCACGCTCTGTGATATGTTCTTCTGTCTTGTATTGGGAATATACGAGTCAAGGAAAGGATCTCCCTCAACATTCTGAATAAGATCAAGATCCTGCAAAAAATGAGCATACAGACTTAGGCTGGGCATAGATTGTCATCTCCATTCAACAAATATGTTTCCATTATAAGGGTTTCAATACTGAGAAGTTTTAGAACCTACATCCCTATCATTCACAACCATTAATGGTGGAGGAAAACAAAAAGATACTTCCACCATCTGCATGAAAGCAACAAACCAATTTACTGACAATAATTATCATAAAATTCCTAGAGGGCTCAACGCAAGAATGCAGTACTGTTTTCCAGCCAACATACACTGCCCAGTTTTAGGCTTTGACCCACAATAGATAAGGCACTGGTAAAATATCAAGGTCAACTGGCACGCCTTCTGATGAATAAAGGTTCTTTGATGCCTACAAGTTTACTATAGGCTAAAGAATGTAGTACAATATAGTAATCTGGGATTTTGTTCAAAGTACACCAAGTTCAGAAACGATTAGAGAATGATACAAGGAAAATAAGGCCTAGATACACACAGACCTGAAATAAGGCCCGGCAGAAAAAACAAGTATAAATGGCCAACAACAAACATATTTTAGATACACACAGACCTGAAATACTTACCACATGCTAATCTAAGTGACAGAGTACATATAGATGATAATAGAGGAATACAAAAGCATATTGCAATCATGAAAAAAATAAATTGATGACTGGAATAAGGCTTCATTCACATGAAAAACAACACAAAAATAAATCAATTTGAAAGCAGTTATAAATGTCTTGGTTCTTGAACCTTCCCATACACCTTGACCTGAATGAAGTAAAATGTAACTTAGAATAGTGTAAGAGTGCATCAGACCAACTTGCTCTTTGACAGAAAGAAAAGATGGACTACTAGATTAGTTGGGCCAAAAAACAGAGATGCTAAATGTAACTGTTGAAGATATTTTTCTCACCTCCTCCTCCAGTTTATCATATACTTGCCAGAAATATCTAGCAAGGAGCTCCTCATCATCTGACATTTTTGCACCAGCAAAAATCACATCTTTGCAGTATTTCAAATATGTTGGTAAATCTTTTCCATAATCTGACATCAAAAATAAGTTATTAGTAATGTGCCTACTTCAAAAAGTTTATGCTCTAGAGTATAGACACCAAAATTAGTTCTTAATAATATGTTCACTCAAAAAAAATATACACTTGTAACATGGAAAGATAATATGATCAAATGCAATTGAAATTAACTAAGAAACAATACAATTGATCATACTAAACCATATTTCAATGAGATCCTTCAGAATTACTAACAAAGATCAATAAAAGAATGAAATACCAATGTAATTCAAATCAAAAGACCTAATTAGCAAATGCAAACCTCAATCCTATTGGGGAATTAGTGCTGGAATTGATGTGGAGTGTTTAGCTTCAAGTCTAATCCATGGTCGATGATGCAAAAGCTTCAAAGGTTGACGATAATGGTGATTCACAAGATGCAATTAGCTCAAAGAGGTAACTAGTGAGTATGAAATCCTACATAATAAGTTTGCTCAAAATGGTTGTTAATGAGAATTCATGTAAACTGAAGACAATTTATAGATTTTTGGAATGAATTAATGGTTGAGATTGAATTGGCTAATCAATGGATGAAATTGAAGGAGAGAAAATGGCATGGATGAAAGATCAAATCAAAGGTTGATAATGCATAATTACATGGATCAAGGATTTTAATCAAAGGTCCAAATTGCTTGAGACAATAACAAATCCCTTAATTTTAGGAGCATGTAGAAGATATTTCCATATGGAGGGAAATATTTGAATTTGAATTGGATTCTCTGAGAATATTCCTTGAATGATTGAAGAAAATTAACCAATTACACATTTTAGAAATTATTTAATTGCGCAAGAGGCGCAAATTACAGACTTTAATTAAACAATTAGAAATCATTTAATCAAAGTGGGATTTATGACATTTAATTAAGCAATTTGCATTATTTAATCAAACGAGAGGATTTATGAGATTTAATTAAATAACTTGCATTATTTAATCAAATGAGAGGAAAATTAGTGTGAAGGTGGTGAATTAATCAAATAATATTAATTATTCAATTAATAGAAGAAATAGTGAATTTAATTAAACAATTGACATTATTTAATTAAATAGATGAAAATAGGTGAATCGGGAGAGAAATGGTGTTAATAATCGAAATCTCAGTCTGTAATATGAGCAGGACATTTTCAGGTGTCTACAACACTACAAACATCAAACCATTGAATGTCTGCAAAAAAGACAATCAAATACAGAAAGCATGATTTAATGGAAAGATAAAAAACCTAATACAACAACCACTACTGACACTGTCAGAGCATTAGAAAGAAGCTACGTTTAAGTGTTGCAGTTGAAAAGAGGAGTTTATAGGGCGGAAAATTTTCAAAATCTGTGAAAAGGATATTGATCTAAGAACCAACCAATATGGGATAGACCAAATCAAATACCTTGAAGTCCATAATGGGAAGGCAAGGCAAAAACGAAAATAAGGATGATTGACATGAAATGACTTGCAGGAATGGCTTTGCTTCGAGTGTTAGCATTCCAAATATCTGAAACAATGAGGAAAGTAAAGAGCACAAAGAAATGTAATAAATAAAATGAAAGACAACCATAAGTACATAGAGAAGCCATGCATACATTATTAATATGGCAATCAAATATGCATTACTAACTCCAATTAGCTACACCCAAAAATGAATACAAGACTACAAAGAAAATCTAATAAGAAATAAAGTAAATAAAATGTGCACAGGAACAACAATCATAGGACTAGTTTTGTTGCCTCTCCACCATTGAAGTCACTGAGTTCGAAGAACCTTTGATCCCTGCCTTGAACCTCTGGATCTTGGTGCAACAAGGATACATCCTACAAAAGGCTTAATTAAGACCTAAGAGATGAGGCAAAGCTGATTCGGGCATATAATGTAGATCAGAGTAAGGAAAAACAACAACGGTTGAGAAATGATGAAGAACAGTAGCTAACAACAGCAGACGATAGAGGGCAATAACTAGTTAAAGGCAAAGGCATTGGCAGTTGGATAATTTAAGGAAAGGTAGCAAAACCCTAGGAGCTTACAGCTGACAAAGAAAATGTACCAAAAAATTATAAGTCCAATCACACTCCTATCCCACAAATTTGGGGATCAAAAGCAAACTGAAAGACCTAACTTCAGATAAATGGATGCCTAAAATTTGATGTATGCATTTAGTACCCATGGTGCAGGTGACTTTCAGACATGCTAGGAAAAAAACTAAAATTGTCACACTGCAGCATCTGAATAGAATTAGAGAAGTAAAAAAATGATTTCAACATGAGCATCTCAGATGACTGAACAGTTTTCTACCTGCAAACTTCCCTTTTGTGCCCTTTTGTGCATCCTTAGGGTGTCACCTGGCCGCATGAGGATCCATAAGTCTAAGGAGTGGATCAAGGACAATGTCATGCCTGTGGGCCCAATGATATAGAATCAGCCAAGCAGGTGCTATCTCTGCCTTCTTATCTACTTATGCATGTGGAGACAAAAGCCATTCTACATGCCATTTCTTGGCTAACACCTTTCGTTTAGCCCTTTTTTCTCCAGCCTGTATCTTTCTTGCCTATCCTTTTCAGCTCTGAAATAGTTATCTGATCTCAGTAAATGTAATACAAGTATTAACCTTCACCAGAAGTTATGCAATGGTCACAATAGAGAAGGCTTTCCTTAATTTTCTTGGCAAGTGTTGTTGTTACCTATTTTTACCTTCCAGGTTAAAATAGTACATTAAAAGGGTCAATAGGTCCTCTCTCCTAGGTTTTACAAGGTCTCCATGTGAAAAGATTTATCAAAAGGGGAAAAAGATTAAAAGCCTTGTTTTTGCCAAGTTTTGAAAGCATATTTTAAAGGTCTACTTTTAAATATTATCATAGTGCATATTATCAAAGTCTCCTTTTTATTTTATGTCAAAAATTTATAAAAGGCATTTTTAATCCTTTCGTATGCCTATTTTCATCAAAATCCATGGGAAATCGGCTAAATGAAAAGGTTTCAACTTTAATTTTGGCTTTGGGAAGGAAAGATCCATGTGAGTTTCCATGTTTGCAAGATGTTTCCTTGATTTTTGTCAAGGCAAGAGGAGGGAAAGCTCGATCCTTGAAGGAGACTGCAATATTCATGTTTTGGACAAAGATTGTTTTCTGTTTGAGAGCTTTCCATCTTCCATTCACGAGCTAGGGTTTGAAGGAATGCATATTCATATTGGAAAGCTGCCTTTTAGATCCTTGTCTTGTGTGGATAATGCAGCAATAACAGCTTTAAACCTTTCAAAGCTTTAAATTCATAAGAATAGAGCCTTGTGTTAAGAGCTTGCAGGTTTTGAAGGTTATGAAACCCTAGGCCTTCAAAAGGGAAGCAGTCATGGTGCATTCTTGAAGAGACAGCCTTCAAATTGCTCATGTCATTATGTCAGTCAGGTACAAAGTGCAGCATTTTTGCTAAGATGGATTAGAACACCAGACTCAAGAATGACATTCTTATGAAGTATGTAGAGAGAGTTGCAATAGCAGACCTAAGTTTAGATATCATAACAGCTACATATGCTTCCATTATGCAGTGAAGTGACAACGTTCATACTGATAGTCATAAAGGCATTGTACCTATTCTTCACTGTCATTTTTAAGGACATTATCAAAGAGAAATAGATAGCCTAGAGGCAGTAAGCTGCTAAGAGTTTGCAGGTCTTAAAGTTTTGAACCATTGGATTTATGAGGAGACAATCACATTATCAAATGACACATTCAAATGGCGAGGTTATGAAGTTTTGTGTGTGAGCTCAGGGTGTTAGAGAAGCCTGCAAAGGACAGGTTATGAGGAATGGCAGTCATTTCATAGGCTAGCAAACAAACCTTCTTTAGATAGGACAGTCAAAGTAGTTTGCAGGTTTCATTGGCTTTGAGTCCATAATGGCAGGATTTTAGAAGGCAGCGGTGATGAGTAAACACGGTCACAACGTTATCATGCATAATACAGACCTACAATGAAGGAATAAAAAGGCAGTCACAGTCCATTGATGATGACAGAGGCTGATAATCCACATGGTCCCAAATGAGAGAAGAGCAGTCTCAAGGGAAAAGGCAGTTGCAGTGTTCAAATGTTGATGACTTTATTGATTGACAACCCTTGAGAAAGATAGAGGGATTTCATTGTGGAGACACAAAGATGTAGGACAGATTCATGACAATGAAATCCATGGTAATGAAGGATGACAGTGCCAGAGCTTGAAATGGTGCACTGTTATCAAGGGGAGCAGCATTAGATATCAGTTGATGTTTGACATGTGTTGAACATGGTTCAAATTATAAGATGCTGTCCTGGCATAGATTTCTATTGCACTTTGAGATTGCAAATGTATTATAGGACTGCCTCTTGGTAATAAAAGGAAGGCAGTCACTTCAATAAACATAATGCAGGGTTTCAGTACAACGAGGGTTTCCATCAGCAATAAATGGGACAACTACCTACTGAGGCAGCCTTCAGGAAGTTTGAGGATTGTGCCTTATGAGTGAGGAGTTAGGCCTAAGGGTTTCATGATCATCAAACCCTACACAGTGAGCAAGTCACAATATCAGTTATGCATGGTGCAGACCTATGCATGATGGAGTTAATGAGCATATGTTAGGGTTTTTAGGGTTAACGAGCATGTTTTAAAGTTTCTTGAGAAATGCTGATCAGTTTACCAAGATTAATTGTAAATGTTTTAAGAATGCTTTAATCATGTGAATTGTGTGCATACCACGTTTAATGTTCTTAATAATTTCCTTGGTGCATGGGGTAGCAATCTCAAGAACAAGAAGGACAATCCCACCAAGAATTGAAAATGAGCAGTCAAATGGGTCTGTGAGGCATTTTCAAATGATGAAAGTGGACAGTATTAGAACTGTAAATGCTTAAGCAAGGACAGTTATTATGTCAAACAAATGACAAGTAAGGGACAGTAAGCAGCCTCAATGAGATTCAACCATACATTGCATCAAATGGAGGATGTTCAAAGGGTAGTCCCTGTTATAATGACAGTAAGGAAATGAGGAAGCAAAACAGTGGATCGACGATAGTGAAGAACAAGGTTTTGTGAGACAGTTTTGCCCATTTTCACATTAGACTAACCTCATTTTTTCAATAAAGAATAAATGCAAAAGATGATTGATTATGCAGGGAGGAATAGATAGCATTGGGGAGCACTGTTATGAGATTGAGTAGGTAAAGGAGGCCAAAGTATGCAAATGTGATCTTATGCATAGGGAGGAAGAGGTATTAAATGCATGGAAACATAGTGTCAAGCTCCCTTTCAAAGGCACAACACAGTGATAAGCAGGTTTCAGGCATAATGCAGACCTTCAGTCACAGTCTATTATTAATGTTGGGTTGCCATGTCATTATTTGAGGAGGCAGGAAAGGTGAATTGTTGTGCCTTCGGTTTATGTCATAAGTATAAGTTCAAGCACAACATTCTGAAGATAGTGAAGAGGCAGTGAACCTTTCTTAGGTTTTCACTGACAGTGTTAATGACAGCACACTCTGCCAATAGTGATGGTAGCTTAAAAGAGCAGCAAGGTTGTAAAGATAGTGATCAAGGAGGACAAAGCAATAAGTTCCATGGAGACTTCCTTCTTCACCTGTTGCTTAGTTGAAAATCAAGTTAAGACAGTGTTTCAAGCTAAGTTACCAATTCGCCACGTGTAGCCTCTGGATACAATTCGATTCGTACCAGATATGAAATTCGGGTACGGTATGTTGGAAATTCAACCAAGATTTGAAATTTGCTCTGCGGATTCGAGCTTGATTCGATTCGCCACTACGGATTCGACCAGGATATGGCAAGAGGAATCCACAACAAATCCAGACGTGAAAACGCCCAGGCCGCGGAAAAAGTGCTTTTTTTAGCATTTTTTAATATTTTTTTGACCACAATTGACTTCTAAATAATTTAATATTCATTCCAACCCTATTTTTTGCCTCCAAACACACTAAATAGGTAAAAACAATCTCATTTAACAATTTGTGAATGAAAAACAAGTTTTTTTGCCTCTATTGCTGAACTTTCTCTCTTGCTTGCACAAGCTTGAATAGACTTGAAGGTTGATCGTTGGTTGTTCAAAGTTGATTGTTGTGCTATTCCTAAGCACTTGCAAGTGACCATTCGTTGCCAAGAAGATCATAGAGCAAGATTTGTTCAAAAGAGGTAAGTTTCTTTGAAGTTTTTTCATTTTTTTCTTACATTTTTTTTAACAAATGAACTATTTTGTTTTGTTTTTATTGTTTTGTTGATTGTTCTCATTCTTTTAAGTTTTTTAGTTTCAAATTTCAATACCAAAATTATTTCAATCTGTTGTGCCTTAGGTATTACAATGGCATCTACTTCTAACTCCTCAGGCCAATCTCTTTTCAAAATAAATGCAAACTCTCCCCTTTGGAAATATGTAGAAATGGTTCAACAATGTCCAGGTGGTGGAGTATTTATTTGGATTTGTAGTCATTGTAAAGTTCGATATACGAGCTCATACAATCGAGTGAAAGCCCACTTGTGTAGGATCCCTGATAATGGCATCAAACCTTGTCCAAGACCTCCAGAAGGTGATGGCAAAGGCCTTCCAGATGACGTAGTGTTGAAATATATTGCTGAGCAAGAAAAAGCAGAGCAAAAAGCTAGTAGTCTTAAAACAAGCCATCCTTTGAGGAAAGGATCTCGACCCATGAAACCCCCTACACCACCGGCACCTACTTATCTTCCACCTACAGAAAGCCATCCATTTATGAACATCCCTCAAGAGCAAACCGTGCCCTCATCAAATAAAAGATCTAAGGGACCATTGGAAGCTTCATTTCAGAATGAGGCAAGAGAGATTGTTGATCAAGACATAGCAAGATGTGTCTATGCCAATGGATTGGCATTCAACGTTGTTTGTTCACCATATTGGCAAAAAATTGTGAAATCTATTAATGAGGCTCCAAAGGGGTATAAGGGCCCAGGTTTTGAGAAGGTGTGTTGCACCTTATTGGAGAAAGAGGTGAAACATGTAGCAAACTCTTTGAAGCCCATAAGGGATTCATGGATCGAAACAGGGTTGACCATCGTTTCTGATGGGTGGAAAGATGCAAAAAATTGCCCATTGATCAAAGTTATTGCCGTGTCCCCTAAAAGGGCAATGTTTTTGAGAGTAGTGGATTGTGAAGGACAGGTGAAAGATGGTCCATTTATTGCTAACATCCTTTGCCAAGCTATTGAAAAAGTGGGCCATCAAAATGTTGTGCAAGTTGTAACCAACAATGCCAAAAATTGTAGGGCTGCTGGGTTATTGGTTGAGGAGAAGTATCCACACATTTTTTGGACACCTTGTGTTGTCCACTCCCTCAATCTAATGCTACAAAAAATTGGATCCAAAATTGAGTGGATCAAACAAGTGTATGTTGAGGGCGAAGACATCCAAATGTTTGTCACCAACCACCATATGACACAAGGAATATTTAGACAATTCTCAAAATTGGAATTGTTGAAGGTAAGTTAATTCTCAATATTTTTAATTTTTTTATTTTCTTTTAATTTTAAATTTTGATTTTGTAAATTTAAATTACATTTTAATTTTTATTTTGATTTTCAAACAAGTTGTTGAGACCCTTTTTGCCTCCAACACAATTGTGTTGAGACAACTTATAAAGGTTCGTGAGGCACTTTGTGCCATGGTAATCAGCCCTAATTGGGCCATATGGAGGCAATCTAGTAGTGAAAGGGCAAATAGGGTCAAGCAAAGGATCCTAGATGATTGTTGGTGGGATCATGTTGAGTACCTAGTCAGTTTCACTGAGCCTATATTGAGCATAATCCGTTACACAGACATGGATAGACCTTGTTTGGGAGAAGTATATGATGGTATCGACTCAATGATTGAGAAAATGAAAACCATCATCAATGCAAAAGAGGAAGATCCTGAAGAAAAGTTCTTCAAAGAGCTACAGGAAATCATGGTTGATAGATGGAACAAAATGACCACTCCATTGCATCTTCTCGCTTTTGCATTGAGTCCCAAATATTATAGTCCTAAGATACTTTCTGCATCATCAAGAGTTGCTCCATATAGGGATGTTGAAGTGGCTCAAGGGTATAAGGCAGCACTTTGTAGACTCTTCACTAATCGTGACCAACGTGATCGAGTGAGGGTTGGGTTCATGGATTTTGCATGCTCCGGTAGTGTTGATCAGAATCTTGATGCTCTTCGAGACAAGTACAGGGTGGATGCTCATAGTTGTTGGTAATTCCATGGGCTAGAATACATGCATCTCCAACCTATTGCAATAAAAATCTTATCCCAAGTAAGTTTTATATTTTATAATTTGAATTTATAATTTTATATTAATTAATAATTTTGTTTAGTTAAATTTTGTAACTCTTAACTATTTAATTTGGTCTTAATAGGTTGCTAATTCATCTTCTTCTAAGAGGAATTGGAGCACATACTCCTTCATCCACTCAATAAAATGCAATAGGCTGCATTCAAAAAAGGCAGAGGACTTGGTTTATGTGCATTCAAACTTGTGCTTCCTTACACATAAGCAAAGTTCCTACAAAGAAGGAGACACAAAGAGGTGGGATATTGAGCCAGAGCAGCTTGACTTGGATGCTTCCACAGGTCACTTAGCTGCACTTGATATTGATGATGAGTATGAGCCTGAAGCAACTACTAAGCATGAGAGTGGTAGTGTCAGTGCTACTGCTAGTGGCAGTGCTTGTGTGAATGCCACTAATGCTATTTGTGGTTCTACACAAAATGTAGCATCTAATGATGCTAGTTTGTTTGATGACCCATATGATTCAGATTGATCAATGATCAATAATGGTTGATTGTAAACGTTTGACACATAGTCCCGAGACTCACCCCACCCTAGGCCAGCCCGGCGCTACGGCTGCTCTTCGACTTCCGGGTCCCGGACGGGACGACCGCGGCAGCAAAAAAAAGGCCAAAAAACAATTAAAACACTAAATTTTTTTAATCTGTTTTTTTATTTATATCTTCTATTTCGCCCTAAAAGGGCACTCATTTCATTCATTTGGCAAAATAGGAGGAGAAGAGAGAGTTGTGAAGAAAAATAGGAGGAGAAGAGAGGGCAACCAGCAACTTGTTGAAGACAAATCCAAGAGCATATATCATTTGGGGAGCTTCATACCAGCAAGGAGGTGCATTGAAAGCTCATTACCAGTGATTTGGAGGAGTTTCTATTGCATTCCAAGCTAAATCTAAGAGGTAAGTTCGATTTTAATTGATTTTTTTTGTGTTTTTTTAACAAATATTTCATTGTAATTTGTAAAATTCACTATAGTTTTGAGTTTGCATATTTTTTTTACAAACCCTACTTGCAACTTAAATAATTTTAGAAACCCTATTTTGTGCAGCCACATTCATTTGCAAATCATTCCATATTATTATTTTCACAATGTCTCATACCCCAGTCAGAAAAGACCCTGCTTGGAAACATGCTGAAATCTTTCCCGGAATGAAAAAAGGAGACGCCAAATGTTTCTATTGCAAAACAATATATCATGGAGGCATAAATCGATTAAAATATCATCTTGCACGCATACCCGCCCATGATGCAGTGGGTTGCCCTGTAGCACCTCCTGAGGTTGTTCGTGAAGTACAGGTGCAATTAGAAACTTTTGAAATGCAAAAAGAATTGAAAAAGAAACAGAAGCAGGAGTTGTTGAGTGTTGGAGTTGGACAGGGACTTGGTGCTGTTGGAGATGCTTCTTCCATGCCTCCATACCGTCTTAGTGCTAGTGCTTCTGGTAGTGCTTCTGTTTCTGCATCAGCAATGCCTATGCGTACTCCTAGTGCTGGTGGCGCTGCTACTGCTAGTGGTAGTGGCAGTGTTAGCATTGGCCCTAGAGTTCGTAAATCTAGGGTGGACTCATATTTTGTACCACGCACTACCCCTGGTTCCCAACCGTCGCTTGAGAGCATGGGTTGGAACAAGGACGCACATGATGCAGCCAAAAAGGCAATTGCAGACTTTTGGTACTACTGCACCATTCCCTTCCATGTAGCCAGGTAATTTTTTTTCGTTTAATTGTTTTAAAATTTATATTTAAATTTTAGAATCTAGATGTATCTCATTATCTCATTATCGAATTCAAATTTTACAATACTTATGTAACTTATCAATTTATTTATGACATGTTATAGGTCACCTTTCTGGCAAAACATGGTTGATGCGATAACTATATGTGGGGCGGGGTTCAAAGCCCCTAGTGAAGATGAATTAAAGGGCCCACTTTTGACTCAAAAGGTGGCAGATGTGAAAGCACAACTACAGGAGCAACGCAAGCAGTGGAGCATGATTGGTTGCACCATCATGACTGATGGTTGGACTGATAGGAGAAATAGGACGTTGCTTAATTTCCTAGTTTCCTCCGGAGGTAATTGTTCTTCCTTCAATGCATTGGAATTTGAATTTTATTTAGTGAATCACATAATTTAATATGGCTGATTTATGTTTTTTAATTTATTGAATAATTGGTTTTGCTTTTTTTTTCAGGTGACACCGTCTTCATTAAGTCCATTGATGCTTCTGGCCAATTCAAAAATGCCACATACCTGTGTGAGGCTATAGAGGACGTGATAGCTGATGTGGGGGAAGAAAATGTAGTGCAAGTGGTGACAGACAATGCAGCAAATTATGTTGCTGCTGGTAGATTATTGATGGAGAGGCACCCTACTATATTTTGGACTCCATGTGCCGCCCATTGCATTGACCTCATGTTGGAGGATCTTGGGAAGCTCCCATGGATCAAAACATGTGTGGAAGCAGCAAAAAACGTTTGCAAATTTGTATACAACCACACATGGGTGCTTAACCTTATGAGGCAATACACGGGGTTGAGGGAGTTGTCTCGTCCTGGCATCACCAGGTTTGCAACAAATTTTATCACGATGCAATCCTTGATTCGGTCAAGGGCAGCTTTGAGGCGCATGTTTACTAGTGAGGAGTGGTCTTCCTCATCCTTTTCTACAAGCACTGCAGGGATTGCTGTGGCTGATTGCATTTTTGATGAGCAAGGTTTTTGGACACCAATGGATGAGATTGTGAAGGTAAAATTTAATTCTTTATTATGTTCTAATTTTTAATCATATCTTACTTTTATTTGTTTATTTTCATTCACACTTATTTGTGCAACATGTTTGCACTTTGCAGTTTATTGAGCCCTTGCTAGTTCTCCTACGAGTTGCAGATGGGGAGAAGCCCGCAATGGGCTACATATATGAGGGCATGGATAGGGCCAAAGAGGCCATTAGATCAGTCTATGGTGGAGTTGAGGAGAAGTATCGTCCCATTTGGGATATCATTGATAGGAGATGGCAAAACCAACTTCATAGGCCCATCCATGCAGCCGCATGTTTCCTGAATCCGGCCTTCCAATTCCACCACGATCTCCGTGCAGATAGAGAAATTCTTAGTGGGCTCTACACGACATTGGAGCGGATGTTGCCTGCTGTTACTACACAGGTGGTGCAGGAGATAGATGCCTTCACTAAGGCACATGGAGACTTCTTTGCACGTCAAATGTGCAAAGATAATAGGACAACATTACTACTAGGTAAAAATATATTTAAGGGCATAATTTTCATCTCTTTATATTATAATTTATTATTAAATGTTGAACTTGAACTTGAAACTTGAAATGAGATTGATTTTGTTTCTTTTTCTCATCTCAGATAGCTGGTGGAATATGTTTGGTTCTGATACACCGAACCTGCAAAATATTGCCATTCATATATTGAGCCAGCCATGCAGTTCATCTAGTTGTGAGCGCAATTGGAGTATGTTTGAGCACATACACTCCAAGAAGCGCAATAGATTGACAATGGAGAGGATGAACGACTTGGTATGTGTTCATTACAATCTTCGGCTCAGATACAGGAAGCTTTTTGACCATGACAAAACCCCGATCAATCTAGACGAGGTTGATCCACAGTCTGAGTGGACCACTGAGGCTACAGATGCAGTCTTTAGTGACGAGGACCTTGATTGGGTGGACCAGGCAGAGAGAGAGGCCGAGGTTGTAGCCATGGCTGAGGAGGAGGCTAGAGCACGAGGAGGCATAGATGTTGTTGGTGAGCGTGGCATGGAGAGTCAGACACAGGCAGAGACTATGGCTGCAGCTGCAACATCATCCAGGCCCTTTAGACGCCTTCGTAGGAAGGATGCTGGCTCCACTATGCCATAGGGCATAGAGTCATAGAACATTTTGATTTGATGTCATATTTCATATTTCATATTTGTATGGAACATTTGATGTCATGGATTTCATATTCCATGAGTTTTGTATACATTTGACTAATTTTATATATCTAAGTATGTTATTTCCTTCAGCAACGCAACTACAATGTGTACCTTATACTTATGTAATCGTTGTATACTTATGCATGTGATCAAATTTGCTTTTATTTGTGTTGTATTCAATAAAGGGTGCTTGAAACAAGTTTTAAATCCTTAAAAATCTCTAAATTTCTAGGGTTTTTCAACTTTTTTTAATTTTGCCGCGTCTGCGCCGCGTCCGCGTCCGGAGTCGCCGAGTCCCGCGCCGAGTCGCCCTCGCCGAGTCTAAGCCGCGTCCGCGTCTCGTTACTATGGTTTGACATTTTATGTTTGAACTTTAATTTATAATTTTAAATCATAATATTCGAGTAATCACTAATATTTTAATATTTCACTTAGTGACTATGAAAGTGGTGATGTATTTTTGCTATGTTATTAGACTATTAATATGGTGGTGTATTCTAAACTTAATTACTGCTGCAAATATGTATATATTTCTGAATTTTATATGTTTTCTGTATTGCCGTACCCAAGCCGTACCCAACCCCCAAAAAGTTTTTGACCAAATCCCATACCAGATTCGCGTACCCATACCCGAACCGAATCCCGTACCGGATTCGCGTCCCTGTACCCGAATCCAAAAACGAATCGGTAACTTAGGTTTCAAGTATGAGATGTGCATGCTAGGACAGCAGATGAGAAGAGAAGATGCACTATATGCCATAAGGGTTGATATCATGAACAGTGGTGTAAAAGAGAGTGGAATCTCTTGGGTACAAGATGATGACATGATGACATGTGAAGCTTTGGTAGAACAGAGGTCTGATCAAGGACAGGCAGATAATGGGAGGTTCTTAAAGGCATTGTTGTGATGTTTGATGAGTACAACAATGTAGGAAGCAGCAGATAATGCAGTGACAATGATCATTATCAACTTCTCAGGAGGACAATAATCTTACAAAAGGTTAGCTTTGTCTCTCAAAGGACAGTAATCAAAAAGGAATCCACAGACCTATTTCATAGATAGGGTTTTCAAAAGAGGAGAGCCATATGACTGTCTATAAGAAGTGTCAAAGCATGAAGGCAGTGATGAATACAGTGAGAGGATGATGTTGCAGACCTACAGTGGAGGTGAAGTTCCTGTCTTGCATTGATTGCTGGTGTATGAGATTGTATGCACAGTATAATGGATCATTCATCCATAGGTTATCCCCTTTAGGATGTTCAAGAGATAGACACTTAAAGCAATCCTTCAGGGTTAGTAGCTTTGAGATGAAATACAGCAATAATCAGTTGACAAAGAAGGTACAATGTTTGCAAAATGCAATATAAGACAGAGTCATGGGTTGTTATACATCCAAGACAATAGGTAGATTGTGAAGGTTGGCAATCAAGGCAGAGTGAAACACTCAAGGCAAACAATAGGATACTATGTATCAAATTCTCATTCATGATGTGATACCTCTTCACACCAAATGTTTTATCCTCAAAAGCTTTATTTAAGACTATGTCTTCTAATTGTCTCAAGTAAGTTGAGCTCTATAGTGGTCAAAATGCTGTCAATGTTTATAACCAAGAAGACTCTCTAGTTTTAAACCATGCCTCAATAGACCAGGGGTTATTTTGAGTAATGCATTTTCATACATTCACATCAGTGATCAGATGCAAAGTTGCAGATTTGAGGAGATATTCAGGGGTATGATTGCATGATTTAAGGGGCAGATTTCAGAATTT
The DNA here is from genome assembly GCA_007258455.2 of Sequoia sempervirens. NCBI lineage: Eukaryota > Viridiplantae > Streptophyta > Pinopsida > Cupressales > Cupressaceae > Sequoia > Sequoia sempervirens. The sequence goes on along the minus strand of VDFB02086081.1, from coordinate 397,819,352 downwards.
GATTTCAGGGGCAGATTTGTTTGTCAAAGTAGCCTTTCTAAACCAGTAACACTGAGCGGGTTGCCTAATCTTAAGGGATTTTGATAGCGATTTGTGGCAGGGGCAGAAATCAGATTGCAGCAAGGAAAGTTTCAATCACCCACCCTGATTTCTAAGAGAGTTTCCAATCAGCAATCCTCTTTTCAAGGAGATTTCAATCATCAGTCAGCCATGATTTTGTGGAGTTTGCAGCAATCAGGATCAGCAATCAGCTTCAATCAAGTTGGATGATTGATTTTCAACTCAAAATCAATTAGGGGTGGATTTAGGAGTATAATTTCTATATAAGGGCAGCTTATTAGTGTTTCATTCTCTAGTTCTTGCTTTCTTTTCATGCTCACAGCAGAAAAGATTGACCTTGTAACTCATTTCTGAACTTCATTGTAAACAATCCTTTCGATTCAATAAAATGATGACACCAGTTCCTTCTCATTTTGCTTTCGTGTCATATTGCAAATGACTTGGTAGATGATTTAGTTGTGATCTGAGTTTTCAATCCTTCTTTTGTCCCTTTTCAAGTAATGTTTTGGCAAAGGATGCATGTTTAAGTGCAGGTTATATGTTGTGTGTCCATTTAAGCAGATTGTAGTTGTGAAACTTGTCTTTCCTTCATGCAATAAGTTGAAACCAGCACCTTCATATGAAATATTTATGTGTTTCATGGTTTGATTTGAGTTGTGAACAAGTCAGAGCTTTGTTGAGTCACATTATGATATGGTTAAAACAATTAAATATAAAGATTTTGGTGCATCACCTCCTAGGAATTAGTTTTCAGTTTCAAGTAAATCCTTCTATCCCTTTTCCTTGTCAAATTGGTAGTTTTAGGAGGTTCACCAAGGGAACCAGCCCACTCTGGAGATTCATCCTCGCTATAAGCAACCCACAGCTTGAGGATGTTTCCATGTTTCACAGGATAGTTGAACTCAACTAGGATGCTATCCTAAATGACAACAGTTGTTACGTAAATATTTTTTTTTCCAGGTCTACCACCAGCATCAACAATTTTAATGCATGTGGTCTAATTGTATGCTTATATTTTTAGAGCAATAGCTTAACTAAAATTTTGGCTGTTGGCAAAAGGTAGAAACTACACATAAAAATTTAGATTAATAACCATGCTACTTTTGGTGGTAGTTCAGAAGAACACGGAGATATAAGAAAAAACTAGAATGAATAAAGCAATGCTCAGATGAAAATTGAGTTGTTCCAAATAGGTATGGCAAAACTGATCAAGAAATAAAACTGCAAATCACTTACCAAACCGATCAGTGTTATCTTGGTGCCAAGTTTCAAGATTCTGCAACATAACTGTGGCATCTAGCTCTTGATCCTGAAGATGTGTCACATTCCCAGTTAAACTTATAAGAACATCTCCCAGTTGGTTCGTACTTGGATCTACAGGAAGACATTTTTTTAATTATTGACATCGTTCAGGCAAGACCTAGCTGATCTGCATGATGTTCTGTACTGATACGTTGAGAGTTCTTGATTACAGGTTTTGTTAGATGAGCCAGAAGCAAATGCAGCACCGGCCATTACACTGTTTTCAAAGTAACCTTGACCATGAATATTATATAGTATCCTTGTGACAACAACCAGCATACCCATTACATGTACAGTATGCCTAGGGTTTTAGTAACAAGGTATGGCGATCCCACAAACCCACTACACAGTCTAATCCAGTAAAGAAAGAAGCAGCCTAAGACTAGGACAGTGCTCACACAATGATAGCAGCTTGGTGTGTAGATACAAGACCAGCAGTGCTTTGTGCAGGGCAGTCAAATCCCTATGAAAAGATGGCAAAGTAACAGTGATGCAGTTAAACATGGTGGTTTTGTGATGGATGAACATAGTCAACTCATTGTATGGACTGTGGAACTTCTTTTGTCATCAGGATAACAGTAGATAGTCACCTGGAAACAAATACTTGGGCTGGATGTTCTATATTATTCTTCATGTCTTGGAAGTGTTATACGTGATTTCATGCAACACCCTTGGTTTGTCCATGGTACCAGTTTTTGTCAAGGTGTCTCATTGGTTTTTTATCAGGACTCCCTCTCATGCCTACAGAAATCTTTGATAACAAACGTCTTGTTGTTGGAAGTAGCATCTTTCTGGTTTTCACTGTAATATCTGCCCAAACATTTGATCATAAACTTCCTAAACAAAATGTTTTGAAAGGCAGCATACTTTGCATTAGGCATGTTGTGAGCCCAGAAGGTAGAGGCCTTGGGCAGTGAACAGCACCAGAAGGACAATGATTCCACATATTAGAGCCAATTTGACATCATAAGTGTAGAATAACCTTGTTAGACAGTTTGCAAGACTTAAGGACAGTCATAAGTTCAAAAATAAAATAGGATGTCAAGTGCATTGTGCAAAGGAATAGGCAAGGAGCAGCCCAAAGCATACTATGATAATGGATGATAGATAAAAAGACAATGTTTTGATACGCAGTCCTTGGCATCCATGAAAGGAATTTCAGTCATAATGACAGGGGCTGCAAGTATTTTCTGACAGGGGCTGCAAGTATTTTCTGACAGTGGTTGCAAGTATTTTCATCAACATTGGAAGGGGCAGTCAACAGTAGTGCCATTTTCTAAAGGATAAAACAGTGATAAGGTACTTGTAGATGCCATGAAGAAAGTGACTCAAAGGCATTGACAAGATTTGTTGAAGAATGTCCTACAGGGCAGGGTTGTTTGAGGGTAGGTGGGAGGCCAGTTGTAAGCCAAGAAGATAGTCATAAAGACTGTCACAGTGGTACCTACTCATGAAGAGACTAGGACAGTGCCTTTTACTCACCTGGCCCTAGACCATTGAGAAGAGTCCAAAACCATGGAGGTGGCAGTTACCTTGAGAAGGAGCATATGCAACAGGACTGTCCTAAGGCAAGAGGTTTGCAAGAGGAGATCACAGAGATTCTTTAAAGGCAAAGAAGCACAGAAGAGTCCTAATGGTGTAAAAAGTTTGAAAGGCAAGAGTAAAGCACACAGTGATCAAATCTTCAAAAGACAACCACCATGAGATCATGTAGTGCCAGTGAAGTTGGTACAGAAAAATGGCAAATGTTTCCAAATTAAAATGACAAGATACAGTGGTGAGAGGATAATGCAAGGTTTAGTAACAGACCTAAGAGATAGGCTTATGAAAATATTGGAGAGAGGTCTTGAAGTATACAGTATAGTAAGTGTTAGTCATCTTGACAGACCTTCTATACACATACATCATTTCCCGTGTTAATGAAGTTCACTTTGAAGCCATAAAACATGCGCAGTTGTATAGAGGCAGTCTAGTACTAAATGGTTGAGGAACTCAAGTTTATTAATTCTGTTCAGGAACTACAATTCAGGAACCACAGTAGATGAGTCAGAGGGGAAATCATAGTCATCAATATGAAAGTGATAGATTTATTCCTGCATCTTGGTGGCTCAAACAACCACATGTGACTGAATACAGACATAGAATAAAATGATGGTTAATGTTAGTGCAAAGGACCCAATCACAAAGGCTGGAAGTGAACAATTGCCTTGTCTATGAATATGTTGGAGATGGTGCAAATTGCTGTTCAAGCAATCAAGAGACCTTGTTGGCAGGTAGGGATAGATCTAGAGGACAGTCTAACACAAAGATAGACTGCACAATTTTTATGAAGGAAAGTCCTATGGAGAGGAAGTAACCAATGGTGATAAAAGCACAGAAGATAGAGGAATAAATGGGCAGTCAAGGGCAAAGGTTGATGATAAAACCTTGAAATGATTAAATGCAGTAACAAAGGCATAGAAATGAAGACAATCATAACATTGCATAGGTTAAAAGGACAGTGCAGTCCAAGAAGGTAGTCACCATGCAAAACTCAGTCAATTCAATGAGTTTCTCTCAATGGATATTACACCTATACCATTGAGTGCAATGTCAAATGCAAGGTGAAGGGACAATTACCAAGAAGTGGACTGTGCAAAGCATAATATCAACAAAAGTAAAGCATGAGAGTCATTGTAAGGCAAATGTGATCAAAGGCAAAGAGGGCAGTTTGTCAAAAGTACAGTCCCATAAATATGTCATGCACATTCAGGGCAAAAAAGGTCACAAATCTCAAAGGATGGCCTTGTGAATGACTCATATACTGCTAACCAAAAGAGAGTTTCAAGGAGGAACATTCATATTGTTGCAAAGATAAGAGATAAAGAACAGTCTCAATGACTGTAATGACAACCGCCATATGCATAAAGGGATCACAACATGAAAAGGGCAGCTTGGCAGAGAAAAGAAAAGCTCACAGTCTAGAAGCATGAGAAGACAAAACCCTTATTAGAGTATAGTCCAAAAGATGCAGCTAAAAGGATTTCAAGGAGCTATCACTAGCTGCATGAAGATAATTGTGTCAGTGGTATACAAAGAAGCAGTGAACAGAGTTTCATGAAAGGTCATAAAATGAGCTATGTATGGCCGTGATTTTCGTGGTCAAGAAGATGGAGATTATAAAAGAAAAGAGCATGTACAGGTATGACATTCATGAGGGCAGTATAGAATAGTTCATCAAAATGCACAACCTAGCTAGGTCAATGAATGTATGACAGTGGCAATGAAGGTATTGGTATAGATTGATGAATAAAATGATAATAGGGCAGTCAGCAATGTACAGTTCATGTGAGGGCAGATAACTGTTCAAGATCACAGAGCCATGAATAGGAAGAACAAGTCCATGCATAATGTTTATGCAAGAAAGTAAAGCATATGACAGTCATAAACATGGAGGGCAGTCCAAGAAGTGCACAGAGATGAAAGCTTTGTGAGTATAGCATTGAAGTTGATGTTCTTGCAAAAGGGCAGTGATGTCAAGACCTAGCAACATCAAAATCAAAGGAAAAAGGGGCAGACCAGTGAGAACATGTGAGGATAGTCATGGTTGGGTTGAAGAATGAGGAAAATGCATATGGAAATGATATTTCATATTACTGAACATAACAGTTGGAAGTATGACAACATGCATTGTCAGTCCTATGGTGAACCTATATACCTTGCAAGGCAGATAAATGTAATTAGTCTGCAAAAGTATGTGAAAAATGCTGGTCTATAACTTCTCCTACGCCCTCCTAAGGTTTCTGACCTTTTCAAGTCTTTTGCACATGTTTGAAAAGCTTAAAGCCATGGAGGTGGCAGCAGTTAGCAGATTTATTGGCTGGTTCGGAGTCAGTTGCAGGCATCTAGGGAGGTGTTTAAGAGCAGTTGAGAAGATATAGGGGGTCGGTTGATGACTGGGACAGCAGTTGAGAGCATATAGGAAGGCAGTTTGAACAAGAGATAACATTTGCAAGCATCTAGTTGGTCAAGGAGCAGATATAGGAGCAAGCAGTTGAAAAGTCAGCATTTCTTCCCTGCATCGCCTAATTGAAACCTTTTGGAGAAATTTTCAAAGGAGTCAAACATGGAGTCATTTAATTGTCATTAGATGCTGTCCTACATTCTCTCCAACATAGGATAGCAAAAAAGGAAGCTAAGCTCAAATTGTTAGTTAGTTCTTGCAATTTTTGTGGTGCTGTAACCTCTGAAAAAATTCTTCCGGCAAAAAACATTGTACTGTAACTTAAAAACCAGTCATATTGTAACTGAAAATAGATGTAATTTTCTAGATTTTGAAAATAAATCAGTCATTTTCAGGCATGTACTGTTGTAAAGACACCTTTTTCGCAATAAAGATATCAGTTTTCTTCCTTCAAGGACTTGTTTCTATTGTGTGCAACTAGTAATTGATGTTATTTTTGTGATTTCATGCATGAATCCTTAAATTTATGTCTTATTTTGGCACCTTTGAACAGGAAAAGCATATTTTGTGTAGGTTATAATCTGTGTTTAGGTGAAAAACAGCTTCTATTTTGTGAAGAACACTCCGGCTTCTATGACTGAAAATCACTCAACCTCTCTATAAAACACTGATAGATGAGTATGTTTAAGCTGAGTTATGTAGAAATAGCTGAATTATTGGAATTTTGTGTGTCAAAACAGCAGTCTAAAGCCTGAGCATGCATTTTGGTGCATCACCTCACATAGTCAGATTTCAATTTCATGTCATCTTTCTACTCTTTTCCTCAGTAAAGCATTAGTTTAGTTAGTCTAGGTGAGACACCAAGGGAACCAGCCCTTTTTAGAGGTTCTTTTCCATTAGGTGACCCACAGCTTGGAAAAATCCCCATGTTTCATTAGTAGGCTATTAACCTCCAGCAGAAGTTACACAATGGTCACGATAGAGAAGGCTTTCCTTAATTTTCTTGGCAAGTGTTGTTAAGTAAATATTTTTTTTCCAAGTCTACCACCAACATCAACAATTTTAATGCATATGGTATAATTGTATGCTTATATCTTTAGAGGAATGGCTTAACTAAAAATTTGGCTGTTGGCAAAAGGTAGAAACTACACATAAAAATTTAAATTAATAACCATGCTACTTTTGGTGGTAGTTTAGAAGAACACGCGGATATAAGCAAAAACTAGAATAAATAAAGCAATGCTCAGATGAAAACTCAGTTGTGCCAAATAGGTATGGAAAAACTGTAATGTCCCCTCCTAGCCTCTGTGCAGTGGACTTCACCTCTAGCCAATTCCTGAGTTCCTGTTGGCTAGGTGGTTCAGTTAAGGGACTCAGATTCAGTTTGGGTTGTTGTTTGCCGGGAGACTTTCTATTTTTAGGGCCAGTTGAATGCTCACTGTCTCCAATGAGCCTTGGTGCAATGTCAGTTACTCTCCAGTTTGAGCCTTTGGACGGTAACTTACTATTTTTAGTAAGTCTATTTTTGGAACACTGGACCAAGTCAGGCTTGTCAATGCAGCATATTCAGTTGATAAAGTTACTTTGAGGAAATCATTTAAATATTTGAATTATGCCTCGAAATATGTCCTTAATAAAAGTAACTTTATATTTTTTAATTAAAGGGGTTATAAAGGGGACACTTAAAAAATGACCATGGGTGCCTAGCATTATAACTTCAAGTTGTTTTTAAAGATATATTTTAATATCTTCTCCTTGGGCGCCTAAGTTGAAGACCAAGGTATTAAAATTAAATTAAAATCAAAGGCTCATGAAATATGTCATGGGTTTTAGGGTTGGAGGTTCGCCCTAACTCGAGCTTGGATAAAAATTATTTTTGGAGGCTCATTTCTTCATGCTTGAGTTTGAAAATACAGGGATGTGCTGCTGGTTTGAAACCAGAGATCGCAGGACGAGAATGAGGACAAAAAACCTCAATTTCTAAGACTAGCCCTGGCAGTGAAAAACCTTGCTCAGGCTGGTATTGGGTGATTTCATTCAGAGATCACAACTGTGCTTACAGGATGAAGATTTATCAGTATTTTTTATTTGGTTTGTGTTGGTTTTTTGGTGTGGTTTGCTGGTGCTTTCATTTTACCCATATATTTGCTCATAAATCAGAAATGGAGATAGATTTCAAAATGGGTACTTAATCAATCAATGACTCTTGAAAGGGTGATCATTTCAAGCATTGATTTGGATTTTTTGGTGAAGACTTTAATTTATTGGAGAAAATCGTCCCTTCTTAGTGGTACCGCCTTGTGGGTGTGGAGAGTTGGTTTTGCTGAGCTAGAAAGCGTCATTATATGTTTGTCTTTGGAGACCATTTGCTGTACTTGGGTGTCATCCAGCTAGGGCGCATTGGTTGGAGACTTGTGGTTGAGCGTAGCTTTCAAGAAGCCCTTGATAATACTGTTTGTCACTCTTTTCCAGGTCTGAAAATACTATAAACTGAGTCTGATATTATTTGTGCTTGACTGCAATATTATTGTTTATAAATCAGATCATCATAGCTTTATGAAAGTGTCTCTTTCAAGCAAATTTCTCTTAGTTTATATTTCATTTTATGTGCTTCATTGAAATGTCAAATGCAAATGAAAACCCTATGAAAAGCATTGCAAAAAACAATTCAAATAACTCACAGTCAGCAAGCAGCAACTTAGGGAAAAATCAGAAACAAAATATTGGGGGTTGTTCATTACAAAAACTGATCAAGAAACAAAACTATAAATCACTTACCAAACCGATCAGTGTTATCCTGGTGACAAGTTTCAAGATTCTGCAACATAACTGTGGCATCTAGCTCTTGATCCTGAAGATGTGCCACACTCACAGTTAAACTCATAAGAGTATCTCCCAGTTGGTTCACACTCGGATGTACAGGAAGACAATTTTTTTTATTATTGACATCGTTCAGGCAAGACCTAGCTGATCTGTATGATGTTTTGTACTGATCCATTGAGAGTTCTTGATTACAGGTTTTGTTAGATGAGCTAGAAGCAAATGCAGCACTGGCCATTACACTGTTTTCAAAGTAACCTTGACCATGAATATTATATAGTATCCTTATGACAACAACCAGCATACCCATTACATAAACGCGAGTTGGGATGTCAGCAACATCAGCCGACAGCCTTAAACCAGGAGGTGATGACCAATCATACATGTTGGATAAAGCAGGGAGAAGCTTATCCTCTGGTAAACCTAATTGTTTGAGGAAGCGATGTGAAATTGAATGAAAATTTACAGGAGGAAGCTGTAGACCAATACGTTTTGCAAGGCATCCTGATGTCAACTCTAATTGTCGTGCTGAAAGCACTCGGCTTGGCCTCAGCAAAAACTTTGCACTCAATGGCCATTCACTTGACACTGAGCTCAAAATTTTTTCAATGTCCACAAAAGCAGCCAAATAAGGAAGCTTCCCCTCCAATACCCATTTAATCATATCTGTAGGCAGAACTGCTTCTCTAGCAATATGACAGGCCAAGAATGAAATAGCTAAGGAAATGGTCAGCGGAATTCGATCCTTCAAAGAGCTTTGCCACACAATCTGTGCCTTTTTCCTGTACAATATAGAACGAGGCTCTGCAATGACATTCTTGAACTTATGGTATCGAGTTTCAAAATCAAAATCTGCAAAAGAAATTGTAAACTTTCAATATGGTCTAAAAATATCTTTTAGTTTTTACGGCTCTGGCTACCTTAAAATAAAACCATTAAAGAAACCAAAGCGACTGAAAAAAAAAAAAAGAAACGAAAAAGTTTCGTTTCATTATGTGCATGATACTTTTAGCGGGTTTGAAAAACAAAGAAACGCACTTGGTAAGCATGGGTGGAATTCCGAGGAAAATCAAGCAAACTGGAATCTCATTCTTTGCAAGGATATATGAGAACTGGGTAAAATGATTATTTTGGCAGATTCCTACCTTTTCCTGATATGCAGAAAAGCGTTCTAGTAAAGACAATTAGGAATATTGTAGACAATCTGCCAAAAGAGTTTGTAAATAGGAAAAAATCATGGGTTGCTATGCAACAAAGCGACACATTCAAAAGGGTAGCTATGTGTTTTGCAAATTATGGTTTAAGCACGTTATTGTCTAGTTCATCTGATATTCCACAGAAAGTCAGATTACAGGTATGTAATCAAAAACAAAGTTCTGTTTATGTTCGAATCCAAACATGTTAGCTCTTATTTAAATGTTCATTCAAAATAAGCAGATTACAGACAAATAAACAATAATATTTCATCTAACTACCGTTCCTCCCGTTGTGATCTTCATACAGGGCATCTGCAAATTGGAGTGATTCATCGGCCCATCCTTCTTCTAGAACATGAGTCGATGCAACAAAATGCAACCAAATCGGACCAGCTACCCCACAAATCAAAGGGCTCACTCCAAATTCCTTCACTAAGGTCTCGCATTGCATTTGAATCATTATTTGCATACCATCCAAATACTTTTCTCTTATCTGACGAGCTAAAGTTTCAGGATCTATAGTAGCAAAACTATTTTGGGATCCAAAGTCCCGCAGCATGACATCATCATCTGAGTCACTTGCACCAGCCAGCTGTGCATAACTCTGAACAGCAGTCCTATTAACTTTCTGCATTTGTGTGAACACATCAACTTGTGCTTGCATATCAATATCAGCCTGGGACTCAACTGGGGCATGTAACTTTCTTTGAAAAGCAACATTGTAAATGCCTTGATGGACCATCTCATCATCCCCTATTTCCTGCTCCACGAGATTTTGAGATTGTGTTGCACATACTTGACAGTAATAGAACCCATCTCCTCCCCTGGACATTCCAATGCATCCACAAGCATTGCATACAGTGTTCTCCATTAGCAATATGACTTTTGAGTACTGTGAGTCTAAGCAATACACCCACCCGTCAATCAATCCTCTATGTTCTGATTATACTCTGATAAAGATGGTGTTGATAGCAGCAGCGGGAAGAGAAAAGATGGCGTAGGCAATAATTTGAGGGCGCTGTTGACGTTGAGGACTGTGAGTCTAAGCAATGTACCGACCCGTCAATCAATCCTCTATGTTCTGATTATACTCTGATAAAGATGGTGGTGATAGCAGCAGCGGGAAGAGAAAAGATGGCGTAGGCGATAATTTGAGGGCGCTGTTGACGTTGAGGAGGAATGTGAAAGATCTTGGGGAAGGACTAAAGAGCTGGAATCAAACAGTCCGAACGCGCCGTTCGCTTGGCGAGGAGTGTATTGCTTTTCCTCAAGGGTGTGGGAGCTACGGCTTCCAGGACTAGACCTTCGAGGTTCCCTCACATGGGAGATTGGGAAATTAAGCGAACTGAGGAGGCTGAACCTGAGACCCAATGGATTTAACGGAAGCGTTCCCGTGTCGCTGGCAAAATGCTAGCATCTGCATCACTCTACCTACAAAGCAATCGTTTCTCTGGGCGCCTGCCTTCTCAACTGGCTCATTTATCGGAGCCGCAAATTGGGAATGTGGCGGAAAATTCGTTGTGAGGAGAAATACAAGGCGTGGGATTGGGGAGCAGCGGCATGAAATACCTGGTTCTTTCGGGTGTTGCTTTCTCTCGGAAGACGGCCGTCCCATAGAGTAGGGTTTCTTAAAAACATATATAAAAAAGGCCAATGGGTGTTGCAGAGACACTTTTTTTGAGTACTTTAAATTCCATGAATTTTGTAGAGTTGCTTAACCTTAAAAGTTTAAATTCCAAAATTTTATTATTTTATATATTTAATTTAATAAATATATGGATTTAAAAATGATAAAAAAAATAATTGATGAGAATTTTAAAATTCTAAATGATTGATAAGAACAAGGTCTTATATGGTTGTTTGGTATATTTTGTTCAATTTTTTAAAGAGCTATTTGTGAAGTGGTTCTTAATATTTTGACAAATGCGACTAGTGGCTAGTATTTAATTATTGTTTTTAGATTTGATAAAAACTAAATGTAAGTTTTATTAATGCACCAATAAAAATAAATGTAAGTTTTGTTAATTATAGTGTTTTAGTATTGTTAGTTAGTTATTTTAATGACCTAACCCTAACCCTAACTCTAATTCTATCCCTAACTCTAACCCTAACCCTAACCCTATCCTTAACTCTAACCTTAACAATAAATTTTAAACCATTATCTTAATCTTAGACCTATCTCTAACTTTAACCCTAACTCTGCATTTTTTGGTGTTGCATCCTCAAACCCTGCCATGATTTCCCTCCATAGCTACAGCTAAAACTTTGGATTCTCCTACGCCCAAAGCTATTGTCGTTGGGTCCCAGTCTGCTTTGAATCCACGTGGATCAGCAATGAAGAAAAAAGCAAGGGAAAAAGGATTGTCTAAAGACTCCAAAGTCGCTGCTCCTCTCGAAACTTCCCACGCTCGCCCCTATTCAGATTCTCAACCAGTCAATGCTCCAACCTTACAATCATGTGCTACTAAGGCCCACGATGTGAATCTTGAACCGTCCAAAGAACAGCATTCAAATGAAACGCGACCTAAAGCACCCAACAACCAAACGCCCCAATCTCAAGACTGTGTTGGAGGTAAATCAATTACCTTTGAATTCTTTGATGATATTCTTGACGTTATTGAAGATTACAAAGCAAGGTCAATTATTATTATTTTTAAAGGGCATCCCAACAGAACAAGAATTCTTCAAATAGACCCGCACAAACTAGGAACAAAAGGGGTGGATTATAGAATCTTTCAGGGGCTTAGGCAAAGGTTATGTAGCCTGTACCTTCATGGACCCAAATCATGCTAGAGCATCCCTCCACTACAACTCCTAGATAATCTATGGACAAACCTGTTACCTTCAAGCATGGGATATTGACTTTCACCCATAAGGGATTTCTATGTCTAAATATCTGATGTGGGTGGAATTCCCCCTTCTTAACCTTGCTTTTTGTTCATCCTTGCATAACATAGCTTCTCAACTAGGAAGAGTCCTCTGGTGTAAATCTAACTCTGATAAATGGGCCAGCTTGAAAGTGCACTCAAGAGTTTGTGTCAAAATGGACTTAACCCAACCTCTACCCGATTCCATCCAGTTGATAGGCTTGGGTTTTGAGTTCTCTCAGTGGATCATTTACCTTAACAAACCTAATGCATGCTTTTATTGTCGGAAAGAGGGGCATCTTATTAGAGACTGTCCTCACTGTAAACTGTGTCCCCCACAAGCCCCTGTCTCTGAGCCATCACTCCCTTCTATTGCTGCCCCTCCAATACCCCCCTTTTTTCCACCCTCAACCCCCCTCCTCAAATTCTAACCAAGTTACTACTCCACTTAACCCTAAAGTCCCTTCGTAGCCTTCATCATCTCATGGTCTTGATTCGTTCAAGGACATCCTTAAAGCTAAGAGAAGGCTTCCTAAAAAGAGAAAAGAGCTAGCCATGCCCTCCCCTTCCAACGCTCAACACTCTTCTGAGCCTTCTTATCCCTTTATGACTGTACGAAATCGCCCTGGTAGCCCTGTGAGTGCTTCCTCCCAGCCTGATAGTCCTATGAGAACGCCCCCCTCAAGCCCTTTGAGATCACGCTCTAGATCATCCTCTAGAGAGCAACTCCCTGCAAATTTCTCCCTAGACCCACATGTTTATTAGATTCCAATTAGTTTAACACTCTCCTCTCATATGAGGAAATTCCCGACTCTCAATGAATTGCCATATTCAGTCATAGAATGTGAGGGGATTGACAATCCCATCTTGCAAATATTAGGTTAAACAGTCAGTCTTAAACAGCCGAACTGATGTCTTAATGCAACAAGAAGTGAAAGTAAGCCAATCTCATCTTGAAGTTACATTGGCCACTATTTGGAATGAAGCCTGCTTCTTTCATACCAACCATCTTGAGGGTTCTAGAGGTGTTGTGTTGGGTCTTGCTCCATGGCTAGCCAAGTCACTTGTAGCTTTCAAATTTGATCCTAATAACTGTTGTGTGTGGGCTACCACCCTTGTTCAAGGTAACTTAATTGGCTTTTGTTCCACATACTCCCTCAACTCTTCACCAAAGAGAGTTGCCTTGTGGGATTGGCTTCGCATAAATTTACCTACTGTTGAGTGGGTTCTTGGGGGAGACTTCAATATGGTCAAGCACGTTGTTGATCGTAGTTGGGACTGCCCTCCTAGATTGCCTCAGCTCGAGTTTGAAGCTTGGACCCTTGCTCGTAATTCTCTTGGTGTCCATGATCCCATTTTGGGTAAAAGGGACTCTCATAGACCTCATTGGTTCACTTGGAATATTTGTCGGGAAGGATGCCTTCAAAAAATGTGTCGTTTGGATAGATTCTACATCTCACCCAATCTACCTATCCTTCAATCCAATTCAAGCTATATAGTCCATCTTGATTTAACAACCACACTCTTAGATCACCTCCCCATTTTCACCACTTTATCCTTAAATGGGGTTGCTTCCCTCACCAAGGATTTACCTTACAAATTAAACATATCTCATCTTCAAAATCAAGCCTGTATTGATGGTCTTCTTGCTATCTAGAGGGCTGAGCCTAAACCCCGAGATGATAGTTGTATAAGCTGGTGGGGAAGAACTATTGCTCAATGTACCTAGTTTCTCCAGGACTTTGGTAGGAGAGAGGCAACTAAACGTCAAAGAGCTGAAAAATCTATTAAAGGGCAGTTGGTTCAAGATAGAAAACATTTGGACAACAATCCTCTCAACATCCCCTTGCAATGTGCAGTTGCTAATTCTGAAAATCTTCTTCAAAAATTTGATGCTTGCAAGGGAAAAGGTGCTCAATTGAGGGCTAGGTTACAATGGCTTAAAGACGGGGATAAGAGCACCAAATTCTTCTTTCAATTTCTGCAACATAAGCACAAAAAAGAACACATTTTTGACATCAAAATTGAGGATGGTGAGTTGCAGACCAATCAAGATAAGATCATGAATATCTTCTTTGAACATTATAAATAATTATTTACTAATGACTCCATTAAAGACCCCTTAATCCCCATCTTGGAAGATGTTCTTGCTGATTTTATTCCTCAAAAAATCCAGCATGATTATAGTAAATGTCTTGACCACAACCTCTCCTTGGTAGAGATTGATGTTGCCATGTACAATCTGGCCTTAGAGAAGAGTCCCAGTTTAGATGGCCTTCCGGTGGAGTTTTATAGTGCTCTTTTGCCTCATATTAGAGAAGATTTATACAATGTTTATTTGGAAGGTATAGAAACTAGCTCTTTGGGTGTGATTATTAATCAGGGCCTTATTAAACTCATTCCTAAAGGGAAACAAAAAGATTCGGTGAATGGTTGGTGCCCCATCACATTACTTAATACCTCTTATAAGATCATAGCTAAAGCCCTAGCAAAAAGAATCAAACCCATCACACAAGAAATTGTTAGACCTGAGCAAACTGGTTTTTTAGGGGGAAAATTTATACTAGATAACTTAATCTTGGCTTGGGAATCTTCAGAATGGGCTCAACAAACTGCACAAGATGTGTTGATCCTCAAACTTGATTTTGACAAGGCTTATGATCGTATGAGATGGCCTTTCATCCTCAACATGCTTTAATGGCTGGGAGTTGGCCCTAACTTTTGTGCTCATGTTCTAATGTTGTTAATGGTTGCTAATGCAATATTGGTCATTAATAGTGCCCTCTCCCCTCAATTCCCCCTTCAAAAATTGATTCATCAAGGCTGCCCTTTAGCCCCTTTTCTTTATGTTCTCACTGTCAATGCTCTCGGCTACCTCCTCCAACATGCTCAATCTAATTCACTCATCCATGGCATCTCTCTCCCTGATAAAGGAATGGTGCTTAATTCCCATTTCACTGATGACAGCATGATATTCATTCAAAATTCTACTTAAGACATTAATAATCTGTTGGATATCCTTGATTTTTATTGTAGCGCCTTTGGATCTAAGCTAGCCATGCATAAAACTGAATTCTAGATGACACAGCCTAATCCCCATCCCCTATGGATTCCTAAAGAATGGAAATAAATTAAGCATGGCACCATATCTCAATATCTTGGCATTCCTTTTGGGCTAGGAGTTTCCTTGAAGGACATGTGGAGATGGTTCCTCAATAAATTTAAATCCAAATTGTTGGCCTGAACTAATCATTTTCTCTCACTGGTTGGGCATATTCAGGTAGCTAATAAAATCTTGTTGGCCTGTCATGTTTATACCTCCTCCTACTGGCTACCCTCCAAAGTTTGCTACAACTAGCTCACTTAGCTAATTCACAATTTTATTTGGTCAAAATGGGGAAATAAAAAGGGCAGACCTGCTACCTCTTGGTTTCATTGTATTCTCCCTAAAGAGAAGGGTGGTTTGGGAATCATTGATCCATACATTCAAGGAATTTGTCTATCAGCCAAATGGATAGGTCGAGCTTTAGATGGTAATGCTCCTTGGAAATCGTTGATTAGATATCATATTCAAACAGCTACCTCAGGTAAAGCTTGGAGCTCTATTCAGTGGAATGACAAGATCCTCTTAGCTCACTACTTCAAACTGCATGGATCAGCCCCCTAAATTGCATCTGGAAAGCATGGAAAATAGTTTTGCAACAACTATCATGGTTTGACCAATCTTTTAGTCATGGCCTCAGTTTTGCTTCTTCCTCAATTTGGTGGAATCGCCTAATTCAAGTTAATAGACTACCTCTTGCCATGATTCCTAGACTGAAAACTAAACATCTATACAAAAGAGGTATCCAAGTGTTCAGCGACTTATGGGATCCTACCAGCTTCACATGGAAATCCTGGCAGCAACTTAGAATCTGCTTTAATTTAAATGCTAAAGATAAAGCCACAGTGTTGGAAATTCAAAATATGGTGCCCCCCAACCTCGCCATCCTCATTTCCACTAGTTGTCATTCAAGCTTTTTCAAAGACTGGAGGTGGCTGAATGGTAGTTGCATCAGATCATTATTTTTTCCATCTACTCCAACTTGCATACCCTTGTTTTGAGCATAGACATTTTCTTGAGAAAGAAGGGAAGTACTTCTCCCATCCTTTTGCTCCAAGTAAAGTAGCTCTTGACCCAGATCCAAGAAAAAATTAAGCCTACCTTTCCTGGTGCAACAGGTGTCTACAATCGAAGTTGGCTTTTTGTGACCAACACAAATTGTTGCGGAATGTTGGGAAGTAATGTATGAAGCATTTAATCTCCAAAGATGATGGGGGAACATAATTTGTTTAAATTTCTTATGGACAAGCATGTTTGGAGGAAAAAAGGATTGTGATGTGCATATCAAATACACATAGATTTTATGTTTCTTCACGGTGTGTTGTTGACAATGCTTTACCAGACTCATCAGGGTTGTAGTAGACTTTTTACAGTTACACTAAATTGTTGTTTTATTTCCATTAGCTGCTATAAATTGTTGTTTTTAAAACAACCTAACCGTTGGTCTTATGAAATTGATGCTTGCTGGTAATTACAACGATTGTGGTGTTATTTGATGTAAATGGTTATTTGCAACTTGACGTCTTCTTGTTGTAATTGTTGTTTTAAAAAAAAATAGCCTATCTGTTGGTTTGTTGGTTATAACAACAATCGTGCTATTAATCTAATGTAACTATTATTTGTTGTTTTATTGTTTTTAATAATAAAAGTCTTCTTCTTCAATAATAATAATAATAATAAAAACTATGATCTAACACTATCCATAACTATAAACCTATTTTTTATCACTAACTTTTAAATAAATAACATATTTAATAAATGTTATATTACGAATTATTATATATTAAATAAATTTTATAAATTTTATAAATATAATATATTCTAAAAATCATTAAAAGTTAGATATACATGTTGGGAGTGTTTTTTCTCTTATTATTAATATAAAATTATTATATATTAAAATGATTATTTATTACAAGTTGTTTGTTTTTAATTATATATATATATAATTAAAAAATAAAATATATTATATTAAATTATTAGATTTGATTCATAATAGACGTGCGAGTGCAACTATATCTCTTCATTCAAATCAATAATTGTTAAATATTAATGAATCAATGATTATAGATGGTATGATTTTTTTGAAGTCCATGAATGATAGAGTAAACACTTCTAGATTAAATTATGTATGCTATTTTGAATTGACGTTTCAAACCACACTAAATGATTCATTGTAGGAAGAGGATAATGAAGAATATGATTGTATAAATGACCTTAAGAAGAGTTAAGTGGTGGGAGAGGGTACTAAGGGATGAAATTGGAAAATGAAGTAAAAGTGAAAATAAGCGAAAAAAATCATGAAGACATAATAGAAGAATGAATAATATAGTAATATGATATAACACAAATAAATGGATCAAAAAAAGTTAAAGTTAAATGAATAAATAATTCTAATGACATTACCCTAACCTTAACTCAATGATTCATCATAGGAAGAGGATAATGAAGAATATGATTCTAGAAATGGCCTTAAGAAAAGTTAAGTGGTCAAAGAGGGTAGGGACGAAGGAGATTGAAAAATGAAGTAAAAGTGAAAATAGGCAAAAATGACGAAGACATAATAGAAGAATGAATAATATAATAATATGATATAACACAAATAAATGGATCAAAAAAGGTTAAAGGTTAAATGTCTCAGTGAATAAATAACTCTAAGAGAATTATAAAGATGAATTATATAACAAAATGATAGAGGAATAATTACCAAAATTATTAAAAGAAATGAAGGAAGATATAAAGGAAAATATACTAAAACTTAAAACAATAATAATTTAACCAAAGAAAAAAGAAAAAGAAAAAAAAGAGAAAAGATGAGATTATAAAATATAAATTGAAAAATTAAATAAATGATTCAATTAAAATAAAAAATAGATGGTTAAAATACAATAGATTATAATTATATAACCTATAATATATATTAATATAAATAAATAAAATCATAATAATTTATAAAATATATATTAATATATAAATATAGATTAAAGGAGAACCTACAAAATAAAAATACCTATCATATATATTAATATAAATGTATAATATAAATTAATATATTAACTACACACTGTAGATTAACTTATTTACCTACAAAATATTGCCTTCAATAACATAAAATATAAATAAAAATAATATATATAAATTCTACAATAATATAGGTTATATATAAATTAATATTATCTATATTAAAATAGGTTGTATATTATATATAACAAAGACCTAAAATAATATAAAAGAAGAAGGAGAGCATATAATAATTAAATTATACAATAAAATATTAAAAACATAGATAACAAGGATATTAGTGTAATGGATAGAATAATACAATTTTTATTTTATTATTTTAATAATGTGAATCCAAATCTCTATAAAAAAGTTAATTGGTTTTTGTAGATTTTTTGTATTGATTATAGTGAATCAACATTTACAAAATTCGCTACAGAAGGAAAGACACAACAATGCGAAATCAAGACCTCCAGAAATGGCAAATAGTACAAGCTAAAAAGGATGCAGAATTGCCAGGTTTTTACAAAAAAATAATTTTATCTCGATTAATTCGCCTATGCATTATTCTTTAAACGATGCGTCATTGGAACCGATTCGCCAGTAGTTTATACTCTAATTACAAATATTATATTCGCTGGTAATATTATATTCCTACCATTAATTTTGGGGCAATATCGCCACTAATAATAAATTACCATTTCATTTTAGTGATATTTTAGCCTTGAATAGGGCTTTATTTATTGCCATCGATTAGTTTTTTAATCTGATGGTTGTAGGTTGATTCCGTGAGTTTATATGCACGTACATTTTAAAAGGCTTGTTGAGGCCCAAAATTTGTTTTGGGCCACAAGATTAGATTTAATCGTGTGGCCCAAAACAAATTTTAGGCCTCAACAAGCCTTTTAAAAGGAACATGCATATAAACTCACGGAATCAACCTACAACCATCCGATTAAAAAGCTAATCGATGGTCATAATTTCACTTTTCATGTAATATTTTTTTTTAAGTGAGAATTTTAAAAAATGCTTAATCCATGTGTGCTCCAATGCATTTTCAATAGTGAATTTATGCTTGGTGGCGAGGGGCTCTGCCCCTTGACCCTGCATGTATCGCGACTGGAGCGCACCGGGGCCATTGTCCCCAGACCTTGCAAGGGGGCGTTGCCCCCTTGATCCCCACAAGGGGGATTTGCCCCCTTGACCTCGTCGGTGGTTGCTACCCCCAGGCCCCTACTTTAATATTACAAAAGACAAAAAAATATCAAGGAACTGCGCTGACCAACTATGCAATTTTTTAAAGGAGAGATTCACCATTGTAATTAATCTTTTTAGTGATTATTTGCTAGGATTTGCCATTGTGATTATTATTTTTTCCAATTATTCATTAAGATTCGCTAGGATTTTACAATTTTTTTAATTATGTGCTATAGATTTGCCAGGAAAATTAATATTTTTTTTCAAATAAAAGAAAAGATTCGCTTGGATTTTACAACTTCGCCAAGGGGGGGTTTCTTAAAGTTATCCTTGCTACAAGTTGCGCTAGCCATCAAACATTGTTCAAAATCCTGAGATTCATATTACAAGAGTATTATACTTTTACAGCCACTTGGTGTCTAATAGCTATGTATAAGATGACAAAAACACAGTATATGATAACCATTCAATTGCCACTGGAACTGCCACTGTTGATTCCTACAACCTAATGAATGAGCCCATCTACAAAGGCTTGATTGTTTGACCTGACCTCCTCAGTCTCTAAGGTGTTTAACTGTTGTGGTCCATGTTGTCTTTCTGGCCCAACAACCTCATTCACCACTCTTTGCAACTCATCAAATTCCCTTCTGAAAATCTTTGTCTCTTCTAGATTGATCTCATCTCTAGTAACGGTTGTTGAGTCTTCCCTGATCAAGCTCCTGAATTTCTCCAATGACACTTTGATATGTATTGAAACCTGCATTACAACATTAGTATGTGTGAGTTTCTTAGTGACTCAGTAAGGCCCCTCTTTATTCCCTTAAACTTATCATTGTCCCTTACTTTCCAAATATACCACATAATCTCATTAGAAAGCAAATACCAAAAAAGTTTACATTCAGATTTGATTTTCAGATCACAAAAAAGAATGTCTTGCCAATTTATTTTACCATTTTTGTCCCATATTTTCATCTTATGACAAAACAAATTCCAAATTTCTTGGGCAAAAAAACATTCAAAGAGTATGTGCTTAACATATTCTGGGGTCTTGCAAATGCTACACATGTCCACATCAAAACAATTAGATTTGAAAGGAATTTTTCGTAAAAGAACTAACCACCTGAAACAAGCCTTTTTGGGCTCCATACAGTTGTGCCACACAAAGGAAAGGGTTCTTTGCCAGTCATTGGAGTTAAGAGAGGAAGACCAACAATTATTAACATGCTTAAGAATTAGCTCATTATTAGTTGTATACCTTGGAATTCCTACTGCTCTAAATGTGTGAAATAACTAAGAAACATGAAAGATAAAATACCAAGGACACCTCAAGATTAGCCAAAAGAGTGGTTCAACGAAAAGGAATGCAAATAAAATGAAACACAAATACTTTTACCTCCCTTGTTGTTGATACCTCTTTGATTGGCCCTTGCTTGGATTGGTTGTGTGGTCCTTAGATGATGGATTGAGTGACTAAAATGCAAGCTTCAATATGCAAAATGATGAACAAAGATGGTTGAATGATTGAAAAAGGCTTGAGGATTCAAATGGACAGCATGTAGTTATGAGAGTGCAAAGTGTTGAAAATGCAAATGGGCAGCATGTAGTTGCTCAAATGAAAGTGTTCTAAAAATGCCCTTGAGGAGGAAAATTGGCAGCATAAGGTTATGAAAATTAAAAGTGTTGGAAATGCCCTTGAGAAGGGGGTATTTATAGGAGATTTTGAATTCTCTAGAGAATTCAATGGTCAAGATTGCTCCAACAAGGCCAAGATGAAGGGCTATGGAGGGTTGAGAACCCACAAGCCCTCACATCTTGACATGTGGAGGGTGAAGTGGCCAAGGGTGGATGAGATGGAAATGAGTTGTCAAAAAGGTACATGAGGTGGAAAAGGACATGCACCTTGGGGGATGAGAGGATTTCCACAACAAGGGATTTCTTGTCCCCAAGTGGGAGTGAAAGGGACATTTGAGGAATTTTAGAATTCCTCAAAAATCTACATGGGAAAAGGAAAGGTGGTTGGGGGGATAAATGTGAATTAAAAATTCACATTCCTAGGAGGATCTAGAGGATAAAAGGTGGGCTCCAAAAGGTGGGACTTGGTCACATGTGGAGATTGTGACAAGTCCAAGGTGGGTCACATGTGGAGATTGTGACAAGTCCAAGGTTCTAGAAGCCTTGGAAGGATGGAATGTGAATTAAAATTCACATATAAAATAGGGAATCTAGGACAAATAAAAAGGAATTAAAAATTCCTTGGAGAATGATTAGGCTTAATTAATTGGTAATTAGAAGATAAATGAGGATTAAAAGCCAACTTCCAAAAGTTGGAGGATGTGACACATCCTAATCAAGGATTAGGCATGTGCACATCCTTAATGAAAAATTAGGAAATGGATTAGGATTAGATGAAAATGACATGTGAGGAATTAAATAAATGTAAGGTATTAAATTAATTTATTTGATGAAAGCAGGATTAAGGAGGGTAAGGTATTTAATTATTATTTAAATACCTTAGGGATTTGGCAGAATTAAAGATATTAATTAAATAATAGTAATATTATTTAATTAACTCGGATAAGAGGATGTTTAGATGAAAAGTGATAAATTTGGATAAATTAAGTGTCCAAATTTGGATGTCTACATTAGTAAGTGAATTATACACAGATTTAGCTTTGATGTTGGTAAGATTAGAACCATCTCTCCAAACAATGATGTTGTTGTAAGATAGGGGGACCTCCATGTGCAAGGCCCTAGGTCATGGAGGGCCAAGATGTGGAAGGCTACCCTAACTTACCTCAGTTAAGTGGGATGTGTTAGGAAATGAAGATGAGAATGATGAGGACGATAGGGCCCTGCAACCACTCTGCAATCCCGAGATTTGAAATGGGGCTAGGCGAGCTGGTTTTTGAGCTCAACACTGTATCTTGGATAGCTCTCTATCTAAGGACGAGAGCGCAATTTCGGGACAACAACGCGACACACTGATGTCTCTTAGGTGCGTTGGCGTTCATGCGACCAAAAGACTGAAAGTACAATGTGAACTATTAGAAAACAAGCTAGCAACCTAGCTATCAACTTCTAAAAGAGCAAAACAACACTATGAAATACGAGAAATATAAATGAATGTGATAAATTAAATATACCAAAGCTAGGGTGACGAAGATGATTTTGTAGAAAAGCCTATTCACCAGCTAGCTCCACAAAGCACATACACCTACACACAAAAAGAGAGGGAAATGTTGGGTGGTTGTATAGGGGCCTACCTTAGTCAGACCCCCGTTTAGGTGTTTCCACCTCCATGGATAGCCAAGGAAATGAGATAAAGAGCATAATGTAGTAAAGAGCACAAAAGCACTACAAAACAGTAAAGTGCTAACTCAACCAAGTGGTAGAGAGGAGAAAAGGGAAGCTTACCACCTCCACCAAGAGCACTCAAGGCTGCTTGGGGGAGAAAATGAGAGTACTCAAGCCTTTGTTGCAATGGTGTTTCATTCCCCACTTGGTCTACCAAAGTGGTGGAGTGTTGTGTTTGCTGCAATGGGGTGCAAGTATGCTACTTAAGAGCTTGAAAGTGAGTGCAAGAGTGAAAATGGATGCTTGAAGTGTGTAGAAGCTCAACTGAATGCTAAAAGGATTGAAAATGCTTGTTCAAGGAGTGAATTTGAAGAAAGGAATGAAAGAAACGGCCATATTCAAGTTGGTCGGCCGAAGGGGGCGTTACAACTTGACTCCCAATGAGAAGTGTAACACCTCTACAGGTTTAGCCGCAGGAACTGCTAGGAACTTAAGCATGCCACATAGAAGTCTGTGTGTTGCGCAGGCGTCTCCAATAGAAATGCCTCCATCGACATTCAAAACAAGTGCCAAGTGGGATGCAAGTAGTGGGCTTAGGTGGAATTAAGCCTCCGAACTTGGTTTTCTAAGGTGGAAAAAGGAAAAAGGGGAATTTACTCATGGGGTGCAAATTCGCTCCTATACAGCTGCCAATACTTTTTTCCTCCTCTGCTGTATCAGGAAGAAAAACATCCCTACAAGCTTCTAGGATAGTATTGTAAGTTCTAACATTGGACTCAAGAAGGAAAAAAATTTCCTTAAGATTGTTCCAACTAGAGATGCACCCATTGGAAAGGATATCAACGAAAGTTATGATGCCCATCTTGTGCCAGCTTTTAGCTGAGCAGCCTTGAAGTAGGGCAAGGCTTTTCCCTTTATGCTCCAGATTCCACCCAATGGAGCTGTGACAGAAGCACTTCCTATTGTTTTTGAGGGTGATACTGTTATCTTTGAGATAGGCATTATGCTTTGTTAGCTCTCAGGCCTTCCACAAACTTTTAAACACGATGGACCCAACCAAAACCATAGGGTGATTACTAAGGATGATGTCACTCAAGGGCAAAGATTTCCAAGTCTTAGCTTTCTTAGGCACAAATTTTGAGATAAATTGTGTCTAACCAAAAATTTTCATGGTTCATTGCCTTCTTGTGAATTGAGAATCCACTTAGCTACCAGTGCAATCCCTTGTAATCTAAGATCTTTTAGCCTGATACCCCCTTGTAATTTACTTAGGCAACACCACTCCCATTTGATGGAGTGCCTCTTCTTCTTGCCCTTCCCATCCGACCATAGGAAAGACTTGATCCTTTTCTGGATATCATTGACTTGGTAGCTATTGAAAAACCAAACGGAAGTGAAATAGATGCTATAGGAGGACAAGACCTTTTGACACACCTAAATTCTTCCAGCTAATGAAAGATATTGTTTGTTCCACTCATTAAGCTTTTTTTCAATCTTTTTTTAATCCAATTATGCATTTCCTTGAGGTTCGAGCAAACTACAAAAGGTGTCCCCAAGTACCTCACAAGTTTTTTGGGTCCCCCTACTGAAAACCATAAGCCTTTAGCCAGTCTAGAGGCTCTTCTTTCCACCCCAAAAAGGTAGACTTGGCCCTAGATAAATTAGCCCCAAAGGCCAAACAAAAGAGGTCAAATTTTTGCATTAGTGAGTCCAGATTGCTTTGCTCAAGCTCAACAAAAATGGATGTATCATCTGCAAATTGTACATTGATTAGCTCATTTTGATATGGAAGGTAGATCCCTTTTATCCTCGGGGAGAATGTGTTATCCCTTAGCACGTAGAAGAGAGCATCAAAGGCGATAACAAACATGGCAGGGGCTAAGGGGCACCCTTGCCTTATGGATCTCTCAAGCAATATCTTCTCACATATCATCCCATTTACATCTATTTGAGCTAAGGCATCTTTTAGAAGCGTATCAACCATGTCACAAAATTTATTGGGAAAGTTGAAGGCCTAAAGGACCATCCTTAGAAAAGCCCACTCAACCCTATCATAAGCTTTTTCAAAGTCCAAGAGAAACATAGCAAAGTTTTGGTTGGAGTTCTTAGCCCAATCTAATGCTTCCCAACTAGTGATTAGGTTCTCAAGAATGTATCTGCCTTTTACAAAACCAATTTGGGTACTATTTATGAACTTGGGCGGAATGTTGACCAGTCTTAAGGAAATTATTTTGGCAAGTATTTTGTATGAGACATTCAATAGCGTGGTGGACCTCCAATTCTTCACCAGAGTCTTATCTCCTCCCTTCGAGAGAAGTTTAATAATACCTTTGTTGATTTCCTCTCCCAAAGAGCCTTTTTCCAAAGCCTCCTTGTACACTTGAAGGAGGTGCTTAGAAACCCAGTTAGAGAATTCTTTATAAAATTCCACAGGCAATCTATCCCAACCAGGTGACTTATCATTGTTCATGGAAGAGATTGCATTTAAAATTTCATCTTTGGTGATATTTGCCTCTAGCTTAACGCTAGCATCCTTTCCATCTTCCTTGGGATGAGGCTTTTAATGAGGGCCCTGGCACTGTTGCCTTGATCTCCCCCATCTTATGATTTGAACAACTCCTTGAAGAAGGAGTGAAATTGACCTGAGATACCTTCTTGGTTGTCATAAAGCTGAGTACCATCCCAGACCTGATTCACTTGCTCTTTTATTCTCTTTTCTTTTAGAGAGTTGAAAAAAAAATTAGAGCCTTTATCACTGCAGCTAAGCCAATTCAGCTTAGCTCTAACTTTTTGCCCCCTTACCTTGTGGGATTGCAATTTTATGAGGCTGTCTTTGACAAGCACAAGCTCTTCACATGCTTGTTCATTGTTGGGGTTTCTTTGCAGCCTAGTTTCAACTTCAAGGAACTAATCTTGCAGATCTTTCTCTTTTTTCCTATTGTTAAGGGCCCTCTTCTTACCAAATACTTTGAAGAGAGATCTCCACCCTTTAACATTTGTATTCCATCTCTCAATGGCGGAGGAATCTTTCAGCATCCATTTATTTATTTCTCTGAGGGATGCAATGGCCTCTTGGAAATTAGTATCCTTTAGAAGCTGAGTGTTAAGGATGAAACCATTTTCTTTCCTTACATTCACAGTTGAGTTGTGACGGTAAGTGAGGCTTGCTTTGATCAGGTGATGATTAGAGAGGGTGTAGGGATACACCTACACTCTGTTGCCATCCATGTTTGGACTAAAGCTGAAGATATCTTTGTTCGCATAAAACCTATCTAGCCTACAATAAATTTTTCTTCCACCTTTTTGTGCATTGCACCAGGTGTACCAGACACCATTACATTGTTTCTTGCCTCCTTCCATAGGGTTAGCTAGTCTAAGCTTATTTTTGCACCTCAACTAGAAGTGTTTCTCATTGCCTTTCCAGGCCATGTCAAAGCCTCCCCATTTATCCTCACACTACTCCACCATATTAAAGTCCCCTCCCACAATCCAGGGAATGTTTTGCATCCCCTCCATCCATTGCTAGAGATAACATCTTTCCTTGTGGTCATTGGGAGTGTAAACAGAGCAAACACCAAATGAAAAACCATCTCTTTCAAGAGTAACCCACACCATCTTGTTGCAAGGGGAGGAGTCACTCCCAGTGATGAATTGAGCCCAAAAGTTGGAAACCAGGATGACAACACCCCCTCTGCCCCTCTCGTGTGCGGTGGAGAAGGCCTTAAAATTATTCCAAATAAATTTAAGGCTTGTTTCCAGGGTAAAGCCAATTGCTTTTGTTTCTTTGAGGCAAACAAATTCCTTCTTTTTCTCAAGATTTAAAAACATTCTTACGATATTTTTTTTGTTAAGAGACTCTAGTCCCCTGACATTCCATGAAATATAGTTAACAATCATTTCCAGATGTCTTTTGAGTGTCTTCTTGTTCACTCTTAGGGTGATCAACACACATAGTCACTTTATCCTCAGTTTCTAGTCTCTTGGTGACCGAGGACTGGAGCATAGTGCTTATCTTTTTCCTTTTGGTTTTAGTAAGAGATAGTTTCTTGTTTCCCCCTACGGGGATGCTATTCTTCCTTGGCCTTCCTGGGCCATTTTTTTCTTAGTTGTTGGATATTCCTACCCTTTAGTTACATCATCCTCATATTTATAGCCTATGAAGTTGGTTGGGTTTTTACAAGTCTTGGTGGCATCCTCAAAGCTGTTTGCAGAAATCCCATGGGAGCTAGGCACAGACTGAATAGGTTGAGGGATGTCAATTCTAGTGTTATTCTTACTTTCCACAAGCGGTTTAGTTATAAAGAGGTAGGCTACCACTAGGGGTTAGGCCAACACGGGTAGAAACTCACATATGGTGGGGGAGGCCTCCACCAGTGAGGATCGGCCAGGCCTCGATGGAGTCGACCCAATCATCAAAGAATCGATACCCGTTCTGGGCTCAAGTTGAGCTTTTGCATCCTTGAGATTAACACATTCCACTGAGGTAGATTTTAGGAGGTTTTCAGTCTCACATAACAAGGCCTCTTGACTGTTTGCAGGCATGCTGCTGGCGTGGGCCTCATCACTAGTGGGCTTAGCAATTTTATAACCAAACCTACTGGGAATCTTATCAAGTTGTAAGAGGGTTTCACTAGGGGGCTTTTAGTGCCAGACCTCATAGCCAGGCCTTCTTTAATTCTTTTTTGGATATCTTTTAGGGCAAGTTGTTGCACGTTCAGTTTGCCTCTAATCTCTAGGTTTTTAGCCAGGCATTGGTTTAGGGACGCCATGAAATCTTCGCCACCTGTGGTGTCATCATCCTCAAGGATGACAAATGGATTACGCAGGGTTGGGTTCCCTTGGCACTCTAGCGGTGAGCAGACAAGCAAAGGCTCACTCTATGTTGGCATCTCAATTTCTAAGGGAACAACGGGGTGAGCATCATCACCCTTTGGTGGTAGAGATGGGCATTGAAGGGGGACTTCTGAAGAGCACCCTTCTATGCCCTTAACGATAGAAGTTGAGTCTTTTGCACTCGGGGTTTCCCCTTCCACAACCTGATTATTATCAACATCTTGTGCATTCCAATTATTATCAAGATTGTTTGATTTTTCCTTTATAATAGGACAATTTTTTCTAATGTGGCCCTCTTTGTGGAAGAGGTAGCACACATTGATGCCTCCCAAGATTTCAAGGGGACAAACTATCAATGAGTCTTCTTCCTTGATAATAATCCTTTCTGGAAATTCAACTCTGGGGTTTAATGACACCAAGGCACGTGCATCCAAGTGCAAAAGGGTGGTTTTTGCCTCGTCTATGTGTACCACCGCATTGATGGGTGCCAGGATTTGAGGGATAATATTCTAAAATTCAAGCTGTAAGTTTTTTAACACAACCCACCTTGGGCAGGAGAGGGCCAAAATGTCATTTGCAATGGCCGCTGACAACTAGGGGAAAGCCCTAAATGCGCAACCGCCCACATTCCAGTAAGGCTTCTCTAAGGTTTTCTTTTGCATAGGGTTGTTCACCAGAAAGACGACGAATAAACCCCACTGTATCATCCTACAAAATTTAACTTGAATCCCAAATTTGGTAGCCCAGATTTTAGAAAACCAAGTGTAAAAGAACTTTCAAGCTAAGATTTTATTTATGTCAAGAGCAGCAAGAAAAATAGCATATTCTTTTAGTTTAAGTCTTTCATTAGAAATTACAGACTTTAGATTTGGATTGGGAGCAATGATAAGGTCTTGGGGAGATAAAGAGGGAAGCGTACCTTCCTGCTCTCCCTTTCTAATAATTTCATCGACCATAAACTTCTCTTCCTCAGGGATTGTTGCACTTTTGTCTGCCAACTCCTCCTTAAACGACTTTTGGGGAGCGTCAGAGGGCTTATTGCCGGGGCTGAGAACATTCCCATTTGGTAGGGGGTCAAAATTTCTCGTACCTCCCTCCATGAATGGAGGGAGGAACCAGGCTGTAATGGCCCTTCAAAACAAAAATACAAACGCTCACACAAAACAAGGAAAGCCTAGAAGAGAGAAGGTTAGAGAGAAAAAAGAGAGGGCACCACACAAAACAAAATTGCGTAGGGGAGCGCACCAAATCCCCTGCCGAAGGCGTCCACATCTGCAAATGTATGTTGCCAACTAGGACTCGAATGCTTAGAAAATCAATCACTAACTCAACCAATTTTAATTTTTCAATTTTTGTAGATTTTCTTTAATACAAAAAATAATAATTACATTCTTAAAAAAATTCAAAATAAGTAACATTTATTTATTTTAGAAAGATTTAATGAAAACTTTACGAAGCAAAAAATGAAAAATCATTCTTTAAAAAAAATGTGTACCTTGCTTTCCCTACAAATGGGTCAATAACACAAGAAACCATTTTTATAATTTGTAAAGTTAAATATTTTACAAGTTGAATTTATAAACTTGAATTTTATTTTAATTTTTTTAAAATATCATTTTTGATTGGTTGAAAACTAAATTATTAATGACTAGTTAACTAAAAAAAGCCAAACTCATTACAATAATAGTACTATGCCAATGGAAAATACTAATAAATAGTCATTTGGAGAAAGAAATTTGCGAAGTCATGACATATTTGGCAATATGTAATTTTTGTTTATTTCTAACCCTTCCTTTTTTTCAAAGCTTATTTACAATTCCTAAAAAAATAGTTGCTCCACTAAAATAGAGAAAGATTCTAAATTATTATTTTTCCTCATAATTAAAAACTTGCATGGAAGCACTCCAATTGTTCAAAATTAAGCAAAAAAAATGAACTCAAAAGAATATGAAGTGACAAACAAATGTCACTAGTGATGAATAATAATTGAGTAATAGTAGTAACAAGTGTCATATAATGCTTTAGGAACCTAGACAAACCACTTCGCGGAAGCGTCTGCAACTTATCATGGCTTGAAGATGGCTCAGTCTAAAGGCTATAGAAAGGTGTGGCTTAAGGGCGACTCTTTAAATATTATTAACAATATGAAGAAGTCTTCTATCCCCTCATGGAGTGTTGAATCCCTTATTATGGATGCCATTGAAATTTTAAATTCCTTCGATGAATTTTATATCTCTCACATTGTTAGGGAAGGGAATGGTCTCGTGGATGTCTTTGCTAACTTAGGTGTTAGCGGTTCTAGGGTGTGGGATGTGGATGACCCCCTCCCCATTGAGGCACTTGCTTGTCTTAATCATAATTATCAAAATTGCTAAGTCGGATGACGACCTCATTATGTTCTTGGCTCACATGATCCTAATCACGTGGCAGATGATTGTTTGGAGTGAAGGTGAGTTGGATCATGCTTGGGCTTATGGTACCTTGCATAATCTCTATATGGGGAAGCTTCCAAGGATAATTATGTCCCTTTGCCACCATGTTGTCACACGGATTGTGGGTATTTCCTGTTCTTCCTTCTTGAGGCTTCTCTTAATCGTTTGCAAAGTTCTCAAGCTCTTGAGTTTTTTTAAGATCGTGACCATGGGTGGCGATAAAAATAGGGCAGAGCCTTTCTCTTGTAACACCTTGAAAAACAAGGTGTGGTGAAGACTGCATAAAGGTAGGCTTACACCATACTTGGAGAGGCTCCATGGGAATAACTCGCAGGCTATGGCATCGTTTGTCAAAGGATGCAATAACAAGATTTTGAAATTGGGTGGCACTGAGTCTGATGTCAATGAGGACTTCATTGTGAATATTACTAGTCTCTTAATGGAGGGAAATAAGGTGTATAGAGATATGAAGGAAGCTAAGATGGTTATGCAAATTTTCTTCAAAGGGGATGAAGAACAAAAGCTTAAGTAGGCTAAGAGTGGTGGGTACCAATGTAGTTCCATCAAAGCCTTGTGGGGTGATGTTGTTGAGGAATTGATGAGGTACATTACTTTAGAAGGTCAATTCTCTGTTGTTAATGCTTATCATTTTGTTCTTTTGAATCATTTTTCCTATAAGAAGAAAATCTCCTTTCCTTTCTATCTTTTGGCTTCTTTGGAGTATGGTATTAAGGATCATAAAAGGAACCTTAAGAATCCTGTGTTGCATGTTGGTCTGATTCTACTAATTAGGGATTATGCCAAGGATTTTTTGGTTCCTAAGCAGTTTGCATTGGCTCCCAAGGGTAAGCAACAAAAGCTGGCCTTGGAATATGAGATTGTTTCAGAAGAAGATCTAGTGAGTTTGAAAGGGAAAAAGAAGAAAGTGGTTTTGGAGGACGAGTCTAAATCAGAAGAGGATGAGGATTATGTTCCAGATTCTTAGGCATCTATGGAAGTGACATCACAATCTCCTACTCCAGGGAAGACTGGTAAAGGGGAATCTATTCCTAACCCAAAGGATTATGATACCTGTAGTGAGGAAGAGGGTGGTAAAAAACCTTTTAAAACTAGGCCTGTCGCTCCTTCTATCTTGAAAGATATGATTGATATTGTTGAAGATGTGTCTCTACTGCCCCCTGTTTTGAGGACTATGAGAAAGAAGGGTTCAAAGTGATGGCACTCCCAAATTTTCCAAATTTGAGAGTGTTCATTTCAAAAATTTTGGCTCTGCA
Source organism: Sequoia sempervirens (assembly GCA_007258455.2). Classification (NCBI taxonomy): domain Eukaryota; kingdom Viridiplantae; phylum Streptophyta; class Pinopsida; order Cupressales; family Cupressaceae; genus Sequoia; species Sequoia sempervirens. Next base: position 397,788,031 of record VDFB02086081.1, on the reverse strand, counting down.
CTCTCAGAAGTGCACTTGATGAATATGCCGAAGTGACCTACTTTGGAAGGTCGTAATTTGATGCTAGTTGATTTTCATGCAAAATCCATTTGTGAGCTCACTCATGTGACCTATGTGAGTGTGTATGTCAATTTTCAACTTCCCATGATGAGTTTTGATAGGATTTTCAAAAGTGAAGCTGGAGGGTTTTGGCACTTGTCTACTGTTGCAAACTTTCAGTTTTGCAAAGTAGCCTCCCATTGGAGCTTGCATTTTGTAATCGGATGACTGTCATGTCAAAACAGATGTTGTTATCCATTCTCCATGCATTCATGAACTCCCATGTCAGGTTTTAGAGCCTCATTATTTGATTTGTTATTTTTACCAGGTCAAAACCAAATGCAATTTATTCAATTTTGCACCTGCATTTTTAAAAACCTTTTTGATAGGTCAACTTTAACCCTGAATATATTGTGATGGTTGATGATTCAAGAAAATCCCTCTTGCACACGTGCTTAGTGTACCAAAATTATCTATTTTTTCCAATGGCGGCTCGCCAAGAGTTGATTTGATATTTTTTCAATGAGGTTCAATTTTGTGAGTTTTAATTGGTTTTGAACAGGCTATTGTTGCAAAAAGTTCGAGTAAGCAACTTTGAAAGTTAATAACTTTCACCTCGTGATATGTTTCACTGAGTCATCTTTTGCACTCCATTCTTGGGTTAGATGTCTACAGGCCTACAAATTTTTGTTGCCCCAGGAGGTCATTTGCCTAGTTTCCTAGATTGATTCTAGAGCTCACTTAGCCAGTTTTGACCACTGTGCAAAAGTGCATGAAAGCAAGTTTTAATGAAAACCCAGTTAGTCTTTTCGCTTCAAATGCACTTAGAAGCAACCTCTAACAAATTCAAAGAGAAACTTGTTTGAAAATGAAATTATTTTTAGCCATGTCCACATGGGACCCAACATGCTTTGTTCAATTGTGAAATCGACAATGTTGCATTGTAGCAATCACTCCATGAAAATTGTTTCAAAAAAATTCAGCATGTTAAAGGATTACTTCATCTGGCATAATGAGGCATAAACACTTTTAGGTAGCGAAGACAATATGTTAACTTGTGCACTCTAATTGTTGCTTGCCTAACAGAGGTACCACAGAGCTTCAATGGCAACCTTGCGATGAAAGTGCTCCAATTGATATGTTAAATGATTATTGTTCAGTTGTTTACATGGGATTGAAGAAGTATTTGGTAGCATGTTTGTGCATGCATCATATTCCCATTTTGTAGGAGCATAAGATCACCCTCAAATGCATGGAGGCATGAAAGAAAGATTCAGGCACATCAAATGTTCTAGGTTACCATCATTTGGAAGCTTTATAATATTGCAAGATCTCTATCTTTGATCAATGCGATCTAATCATATTTAAAAGCTGGAATGGAGATTTTAATGTGCCAAGGGAACATAAAAGGCCCGCTAACTGTAATCTAATGTTGGCATAGAGGACAAAGGGGCTGCGTGGTTGGATTTCTACTCTAGCTCATTACCTCGCCCCATGGGTTGTAGTGCACCACAAATAGCATATGTTCAAGATGTATTCATTAAAAGACTTTACAAACTTTCCAGCAAATGCATAAGGCAGATTTATTGAAAATGTCACAGAAACGTGCAAGTAAATGCAAGTAAGAGAAGGCACATAATCTGCTTGAATGATAATCCCCAATAAATGTGATAGGGTGTCATCAACATAAACAAGATATGCAGAAGTTGGAAGCATAAACAGGGGTACGAGTATCCATGAAAGTACAGAGGATCCCAACATTGGCAACACATACACAAAATCCATTTTATTGAAAAGTCCTCAAAAATTCTAAAGCAAATGCATTTGGCATTTGTAATAATGAACTCCACATCCCATTTCCCTCGAACCAACTGGAAGGTAGAGCTTCATGTATCGACATGGAACACCATGATGATGGGAACACATCTATAGAAAATAGCTCTGTTGAAGGACTTTAGAAACTCTCAAGTAGATGTGTTTGGCAGTAAATGTTGCACCTGGCTACGTGCAAAATAGAAATGCTGAAAAGTCTGTAGAAACTAGTGAGCAGGTTGCAGATGGAGGTGCCAGTTCATGAGGCGCATGAACTCGTACAGAGAATATCATCCAACTTTCAAGCAAATGTATTGAATGGTGAAAACTGGGGGCGTTGCTCATGATATGGAAAATGTTGGAGGCAGATTTGAAACATGGCACAACATAGACAAGATGCAAGCTTGTTTAACATAATGCCTCAATAAATGTGGTCTCATCGAACACCAATATTTCCTGTGCATCAATCACTGTTGAAAAGGCCTTAGAAACTTTCAGGCAATTGTAATGTTGTTGAGAGGGGCGCCACACAAGTTAATGGAATGTTGCGCCAAACTCATGCCATGAATGCAAAGGCTTTGAGGTGAGATGGCGCTGGTTACAGGGGACACCATGGGCTGCAACGCCAACAAAAAGGGATTGAGATTCAATACATAAAGTGGAATTTATAAAAATCTTCAAAAGCTTTCAAACAAATGCAGAAAATGGAGCCAACACATTTTAGGGTCAATGAAAATGTTTGAATGTGAATAAAAGCACATCAAATGTTGGTGTAAATAGGGTGATATTAAACAGGAGGCCAATAGAGCTCGATCAATGCTTTGTCAGTATGGGCACCACCGTGATTGTTGCGCATGCACAAAATGTATCTGTTGAAAATGCTTTAGAAACTCCTCTGTTTAATGTGGATTCAAAATGGCCGCCATGAAAAGAAGATGTAGAGGAGGAACGCGTGAAGAATTAGGGCACAAATCACGAAGAAATGAAATTAACTGCCGTGAAATGAAGATGGGATGCAGATTGAATCCTCACCCCTCCTCGCTATTTTGCGGGTTTAAAGTGCAAGCAGGTTATTTCCTGTGGGGGTGTGCAAAATTGTGCCATGTGGCAAGTGGGCCTAAGGCATTTTAAAAGGCATGGGTATAACTTAATCTACCAGATGGTGAGTATGTTAAAAGGTTCTCATTTCAAATGGGGCAAAATATTTAAAATTAAATGTTTCTTGAGAATGCAAGGTAAAAGGTGGGCCCAATAAAATATTTAAAGGCCATTGAAAAATATTTGAGAGGATTAAATGTGCATGATAGGAGCCTTCACCATGGTAAATTTTAATGTTAAATGTGAAGTGTAATTTCACACTGGGAAAAGTTTCGGAGGGGCATGATTGTCTTCATCTGCAAGGTAAAAAATAAAAGAGGAGATAAAATATTTTTGCAAGAAAAGATATTTTCAAGTGTAGAATGACAAATGAGCAGAATATTCATGGGCAAAATATTTTTTACATTACTAGGTAAAGTGGTGCAGATTTTCTTCATGTGGGGATTGTTTCTGTTGAAAGAACAAGGAGTAAATTTGTTGTTACAAATTGGAGGAAAAATTTGTTGTAAGGAGAGATGAGAGAGGCTTTGCCTATTGCTGATTAATGGTGAATGGAGATTCCAGATGGCCTCTTCAGATCAATTTTGGAGTTGTTTTTGTTTCTTTTTATTCTTTGCTTCTCTCATTTGTAATGGGTTCCAAATTTCTGAAAGCTCTGCAAGTTAGGTAGAAGCTCTGGGTAGATTTTAAAGCTAGGGTGAAATATAATTGTTAGTTAATTAATCTAAGGTGTTAGGATTATGAATTGAGTCTCATGTTTATATTTTGTCTGATAATTGTCTCCATGGCTGAAATGTAATGTTGTTTTGAATTCAATAATCAAAGATTACTTGAGTTTTTTCATGCACAATTGTTGCATTTGAGTTACATCTGTTGTTTCCTTCTATTTTGTGAATGATGTAATTGCTTTAATGAATGACAAGTTGCATTTATTATTGCCTATTATTCAGGGGATAGTGTAATTGCTTCAACAAATGTGGCAGAAGTGTTGTGTTTGAGGTGGATTTGTAAGAATGGTTACTAGATAAAGCTTTAGTGGTCTTGCTGTCATAATATGATAACAATTGCAAAATATCTTTAGAACATGTTCAACATTGTAAGATGAAATGCTAGTTATATGACTCCATAGCCCACTCCTTGGCACTGGTCAATTATTATGCTTATGTTGTTTTCAGCTTGGTCCCAAATTCTTAAAATAGAAAAACCATTTCAATTCTATTTTGTGAGTTATGTGTTTGCGATGTTCTCCATGCTGGTTAGTGAAATTTACTCAATGCCTTAGCCAATATTGAGTGATATTTTATGTTTCTCAACATAATTTTATGAGAGCATCATCTGTTAAGCAATATCATGTTAATTGTGTGTTCGGGTCTTTAGATGTTGCTAAAGGGTTGCCCCCCAGGTCCTATAGAGCCTGAAGTGCAGGGGAAATGTGTGTTAATTCCATTTCTTGTTAGTTGGCCAAATCCACCTTTGAATCTAAACATAAGAAATTAGCTAGTCTTTAGGATTCATTTGGTCTGTTGATTTGGAAAACCAACATAATGGCAACTTTGTTGGGGAGAAGCAGAGAAATATCCATTTGCATAGAGTCAAGCATTTGGTAGATTTGAACATTTTTGTTTAGATAATTGAGAAGTTATTGGACCTAGAAAAGATTTTGTTGCAACAAAGATCAAAGGATTTGAGTGTGACTCCACTGTTGGAGAAGACCTAGAACATGATTTACTCTTGAAAGAACTTCATGCTGCTTGAAGTTCATCTTCTGTGAAAGGAGTTGGCAACTCTGTCTTAAGAACTAGTTGAATTGTGCAAAAGAATTCTAGATTTTCCAACTTTGCAATCCGGAAGAAATGATAACAGCTGCTATAAGTTTCCAGGTATTCTCATAAATCTAGAGAAAGCATTATTTTGTTTGAAATAAGTTTATGAGAAATTTTCAAGACTTGAGATCATAAATGGTTCCCTATTAGATGAATTTGCATTAAGAAAGGGAACAATAGTAGTTCTTTTCATACTTCTAATATGTAATGTTAATATCTGTAATGATTTGAGAAGTATGGTTATTTTTGAACTATGCCTCTGAGAAAAATTTAAGGCACAAGGATTCAATGTGTTTTAGAATCATGGTTGAATTAGTAAATGATGCAATTAATAACCATATATGAAGATTGATAATGATTGAATATGGATACAAGAGGGTTTCCCTGTGAAACATCAAGTAAAAGTATGCAGGGAAAACAAGTTTTCCAAGCCCTCATAGGGATTTTGTTATTGAAAGGTATATGCCATTGGTTTTTAGTGGCATTAAAGGTTTTCCAAATCTAATTCCTAAAAATGTTAGGAAATATTTTCCCAAATTCATAGGGAAAAGTTTAGAATCAACCTCTAAACATTTGCAAACATTCATGGATGTGATGGGGGATTATGAAGTGAATCATGAGGATGTTGTCATGAAGCTCTTTGTTCAATCCTTGAAGGATGATGTCAGGGATTGGTTCTCATATTTTCTAGCATGTTCTATAGCTTCATGGAATCGGTTTATGATAGCTTTTGTTGAACAATTTGGTGAAAGGGTAAATCCAAGTGTAGTGAGGAAAAACTTTATGGAAATCCATATAAGCAAAGATGAGTTGGTCCTTGTCTTCAATCTTCAATTTGCAAAGGCAATAAGGGAAATTCTAGAAAATTTGCGACCAAATGATGCTGAGTGTTTGGTTGTGTATCTTGGTGCATTTGACAGTAAGATGGGCTTCTTGTTGAGAGATAAAGAGCCTTCTAGATTACAACAGGCATATCAAAATGCCATGGATATTGAGAACAATTTGAAATACTCAATGATGAAAGGACATATGGCTGCAAGTGTTGATTACCCCAACTCACCTCATGCAAATAGAATTCAAGGATCAGATAGAAGAAATGATTGTCAAGATGACAATACTTCTACTGTTGTGATTTTTCCATCATCACAGTATGAAGATTATAGTGAGCTCCAAGTTGAATGTCAACAAAATTTGAGCACTGTTGATCAAAAGTCTTATGTGTAAGAATTGCATGAAATAAAGAGACAAGAGGGAGAATCACCATATAAACTGTTTCTGAGATTTTTGGATGCTTTGATAGAAATCCACAAAGATTTTAGACCTAAGGATTTTGTGTGCCTTGATTTGTTTTGTGAGATTTATGAATCTGGGCTAAGTACTTTGCTAGAGGAATTGAAGCCCCATAGCTTTGACCAAGTACCTAATTGGATACAGATTGTATAATCAACCAAGAGTGGTTATGCACAAAATGTGGATTCTCAAAATGAAGACAGTAGTTGTCCTCTTGAGGAAAATCAAACAACAATGCAAATAAGTGAAAAGAGTATGTCAGAGGATGAACATTGTAATCAACTCACAATCAACACATGTGAAAATCCTTGTAGCAGTGTAGAAGATGAAGACACATGGGATGATAACAGAGTAGATATGCAAAAATGCTTCTCTTGTGACGCCTCAGATGATGGATAAGTGAATAAGATACAAAGTGCTATTCCATGTCATGTTGTGACCAATGATTACAATGCATGTGTTGTTGATATTTCATTAAAAAATAATGATTATGATCCTGGAAGTGCAGCCTCAAGCATTCATTCTGAAGATTTTGAACATGGTTCATGTAGTGATGATCTTTCTTGTGATGAAAATCATGATGAGGTTGATGGTTCCGATTGCTACTCTAAAAATTATGATTGCTTTTCTGAGGATGATATGGAAGCATATTCCTCACTTGAAGAATGCAATGATATAGATGCTCATGATGTCACTTTTCCACAAGTGAAGGAACAAATTGCACGTGGTGAACACCTAGAATGTACCCCAAGTTTGCTATCAATGGAGCATGTTCATTGTGTGAGTAAGGAAAAATTTGAAGATAAATATGTGTATGATCAGTATGTTGATTTAGAACATAATGCTAAACATGATAAACATGTGCTCCTACTGCTCATGATTGTTTGTATGAAGCAAAGATGGAAAATTTTGTGATACATGAAGAGCATGATGATGAAATAATGGATTCATTTTGGAATAATCAAGTGGCACATTGTGGCACATATATGGATCTTGAATCAACATCATTACCCATTAATGATATTGAAAAGCTTGTTGATTCATATGACAATAAAGTGGTAGAGTGTGTTGATACCGCATAAACTCTTGATCCATGTATAGAGCAGCCAAGAAATGAGAATAATGGTGAATCTCACATTGGTTAGTGTGAAATTGAGTACAACTACTTCTTGTTTGATTCTCTTGATCTTCATAATGTGCACATGGACATATTTTCATCCCATGTAAAAGGCATTTATATAAAAGGAAATGAAGATTCTAGTTCTATTGCTAATGAGGAATTTTCAGCTAGCAATGAGTCTTTCACATTTGGGTCAGCACACATGTCAACCGATATCGCACATGAAGATACCAGTGCACATGGGTGTCTTTTGCTATCCTTGTTGATGTTGAATTGCTTGAGCCTACTCTTGTGGTATTTTGCATTGAGCTGGATGATGATGAGAAGAATACATCAGGATATGTTATAAAACCTGAGATGAGTACATTTACTCATTCCCTAGATGTTAATGTTGCATATGATCCTTGTTTCCATGAAAACAAGGTATGTCCTGATATACTTGAACCAGAGTGTCAAAAAATGTGCCCATGTTGCAATGATCAATATAAGGATGCTCCAGAATATGCATCTTTTGAAGATGATTTGCATAGTTCACAACCAGTTGTTTATGAAAGTTTTCAGTTTGATGTGCAAACTGAATATGATGAAAAAATGACCTATGAGGAAATTCAGTTGAAATAATCACAAAGGTGTGAGCATTCTTTGCTTAACACTTAGGAGGATGGCATTTTGTCTTTTAGCTGTGATACCTTCTTTGATCATGATCATTCTGAGGCAGTTAGTCAGTGTGATAAGATTGTGTTTTCATGTGGTCTTGATCCTTATCCTCAAATCTTGCCATTTGATATAAAATCAGAAAATGAAGAGCATGTCAGTGATATGGTCTATGCTATTTGGTTGCCATGTGAACATAAATTCAAACAGGGAGCCAATTTCCACTTGTATGAAGGCAACCTGACATTGGTGTTTGCAAGTATGAAGTCACTCATGTTGTTGTGGTGTGACAAAGACAAACATGAGTTGAGGGAGGTCATCTCCTTTGATAGATTGGTGTTTGACAGATGAAAATAATGACTTTACCTTTTCATTTGGTGGCTTGGGGTCACTAGATGAAGTTGAAAAAGAAGAATGAATAAAGAAGCAATTTGAGAGCACTTAATGGATTTAGTATTTGGTCTACTCCCTAGAGATTTGGAATCTTGCTATGCCCATAGGGGGTATACATCCCCACTCAGAGCCACTGATGGCACTCTCAAATTTTGCAAATTTGAGAGTGCTCATTTAAAAAAATTTGCCTCTGCACTCTCAGAAGTGCACCTGATGAATATGCCCAAGTGACCTACTTTGGAAGGTCGTAATTTGATGCTAGTTGATTTTCGTGCAAAACCCATTTGTGAGCTCACTCATGTGAGCTATGTGAGTGTGCATGTCAATTTTTAGCTTCTCATGATGATTTTTGATAGGATTTTCAAAAGTGAAGCTGAAGGGTTTTGGCACTTGTCTGTTGTTTGTAAACTTTCAGTTTTACAAAGTAGCCTCCTGTTTGAGCTTTCATTTTGCAACTAGATGACTATCATGTCAAAACAGATGTTGTTATCCATTATCCATGCATTCATGAACTCCCATGTCAGGTTTCAGAGCCTCATTATTTGATTTGTTATTTTTACCAGGTCAAAACCAAATGCAATTTGTTCAATTTGCACCTGCATTTTCAGAAACCTTTCTTAGAGGTCAATTTTGACCTTGAATATCTTTTGATGGTTGATGATTCAAGAAAAACCATCTTGCACACGTACTCACTGTACCAAAATGATCTACTGTGTCTAGTGGCAGCTTTCCAGAAGTTGATTTGATAAGTTTTTTAAAGACATGATTTCGTGAGTTTTAATTGGTTCTAAACAGGTTGCAGAAAGTTCGAGTAAGCAAATTTGAAAGTTAATAACTTTCACCTTATGATATGTTTCACCGAGTCATCTTTTTCACTCCATTCTCGGGTCATATGTCTATAGGCCTACAAATTTTTGTTGCCCTAGGTGGTCATTTGCCTAGTTTACTAGAGCGATTCTAGAGCTCACTTAGCCAGTTTTGACCATTGTGCAAAAGTGCCTGAAAGCAAGTTTTAATGAAAACCCAATTCGTCTTTTCGCTTCAAATGCACTCAGAAGCAACCTCTAACCAATTCAAAGAGAAACTTGTTTGAAAATGAAATTATTTTTAGCCGGGTCCACATGGGACCCAACATCTTTTGTGCAATTGTGAAATCGACAATGTTGCATTGTAGCAATCACTCCATGAAAATTGTTTCAAAAAAATTCAGCATGCGAAAGGATTACTTCATCTGGCATAATGAGGCATAAGCACTTTTAGGTGGCAAAGATAGTATGTTAACTTGTGCGCTCTAATTGTTGCTTGCCTGACAGAGGTACCACAAAGCTTCAATGGCAGCCTTGCGATGAAAGTGCTCCAGTTGATATGTTAAATGATTATTGTTCAGTTGTTTACATGGGATTGAAGAAGTATTGGGTAGCATGTTTGTGCATGCATCATATTCCCATTTTGTAGGAGCATAAGATCACCCTCAAATGCATGGAGGCATGAAAGCAAGATTCAGGCACATCAAATGTTCTAGGGTACCATCATTTGAAAGCTTTATAATATTGCAAGATCTCTATCTTTGATCAATGTGATCTAATCATATTTAAAAGTTGGAATGGAAATTTTAATGTGCCAAGGGAACATAAAAGGCCCACTAACTATAATCTAATGTTGGCACAAAGGACAAAGGGATTGTGTGGCTAGATTTATGCTCTAGCTCATTACCCCACTCCATGGGTTGTAGTGCACCACAAATAGCATATGTTCAAGATGTATTCATTATAAGACTTTACAAACTTTCCAAAAATTGCACAAGGCAGATTTATTGAAAATTTCACAGAAACGTGCAAGTAAATGTAAGTAAGAGAAGGCACATAATCTGCTTGAATGATAATCCCCAATAAATGTGACAGGGCGCCATCAACATAAACAAGGTATGCAAAAGTTGGAAGAATAAACAAGGTTACGAGTATCCATGAAAGCATAGAGGATCCCAACATTAGCAACACATACACAAAATCCATTTATTGAAAAGTCCTCAAAAATTCTAAAGCAAATGCATTTGGAATTTGTAATAATGAACTCCACATCCCATTTCCCTCGAACCAACTGGAAGGTAGAGCTTCATGTATCGACATGGAACACCATTATGATGGGCATGCATCTATATAAAATATCTCTATTGAAGGACTTTAGAAACTCTCAAGCAGATGTGTTTGGTAGTAAATGTCGCACCTAGCTGTGTGCAAAATAGAAATGTTGAAAAGTATGTAGAAACTAGTGAGCAGGTTGCAAATGGAGGCCCTAGTTCATGAGGCGCATGAACTTGTACAAAGAATATCATCCAACTTTCAAGCAAATGTATTGAATGGTGAAAATTGGGAGCACTGCTCATGATATGGAAAATGTTGGAGGCAGATTTGAAACATGGCGCATCATAGACAAGACGCAAGATTTTTAACATAATGCCTCAATAAATGTGGTCTCATGGAGCACCAATATTGCTTGTGCATCAATTACTGTTGAAAAGGCCTTAGAAACTTTTAGGAAATTGCAATGCTATTGAGAGGAGCGCCACACAAGTTAATGGAATGTTGCGCCCAACTCATGCCATGAATGCAAAGGATTTGAGGTGAGATGGCGTTGGTTACAGGGGAAACCATGGGATGCAATGCCAACAGAAAGGGCTTGATATTCAATACATAAAGTGGAATTTATAAAAATATTCAAAAGCTTTCAAGCAAATGTAGAAAATGGAGCCAACACATTTTAGGGTCGATGAAAATGTTGAATGTGAAAAAAAGCACATCGAATGCTGGTGTAAACAAGGTGATATTGTTGGATGTTGTGGTTGTGTTGTTGATATGTGGTTGTCATTGATGTCAACACTATTAGCATTGAGGTATTGAAGACTGTATATGTCGAGGATATTGAGAAAATTGTTAAAGAAAGAGCTGCAGGTTGCCAGTGGATCAGTGAAGGTCATGAAGGTGTTTTGCTTAGTACGTTGAAGGTCAATCGTTGTGGATTAAAGGGTTTATTTATGAGTGTATCTAGTTTATCCACTGAAAGTTTTAGAGGTCTGTGTGAAGATTTGTTTAAGTTATGAAGATTTGTGTTATGACAGTTTTTATGTGGTTTCAGTTAGTGTTCCTAATTGAAGTTGATAAGATTCTAGTAATCTCAGTTGTTGTGGATGTTTCTTTGTTGGTTCTTGATGCTCGTGGATGCTTCTAGATCATGCTCTATCTTTGTTGCACGTCCGAATTGATCGGTGTGTTTGTGGTTGGTGATTTATCTCTTGTGTTCTTGGCCGACATGGTGGCTATAACGTGTTGTGGATCCTTGGAGATTAAAATTTGAATGTTTGGAACGCTCGAGGATGTTGTTTTGGGTCACAACATAATATTTGGCCGAGGGTGTTTGATTCACATTGAAAATTTATTTGTAAATTTGGGCCAACATTGCATGCATGTTTTATATTTTCATATTTCTTTTGGCCGACAGAGTTGTTGATGTAAATCCATGTTGCAGATTTATAAGAGCGATTGTTTAAGTGAAGTAAAGGGTGCATAAGTGTGAATGAATGCTAGAGAAAGAGCATATGTGCGACTAGTGTTCTAATCATTCAATTGCAAAGTAGAGAGTGAAGAAGTTTGAGCGAAGTGTGATGGAGTGTTTCTATGCTTAACTAGAACTATAATTAGGCTTTTGTAGAAGGTATTTTCTCAGTTCATACCTTGTAGATCTAATCCGAATTTCTATAAAATAGTGTGTCTTCTTTGGATAGTGATCCCTAGGTAGTTTGCCTGAATGCATGTGCATTCCCATGATTATTCTTATACTTTTAACAGGGTATAATATAGTGGAATGACATCCATTGTGGTTTTTCCCCTAACATGGTTTCCATGTAAAAATCTTGGTGTTCCCTGTGTTTCTGATGTGTTGATTTTTTATGGTTTATTGTTCATTCATTAGATTTGAGATTAAGTTAAGTTAAGTGTGAGAAGTTTGAATATTTTGTGACAACTAATTCACCCCCCCTCTTAGTTGTATGTCCTTGTTTTGCCAAAAATTGGTATCAAAGCAGGTTCCTCTGAAGAAGTTTAAAAGCTTGAGGTGATCCGAGATGGCATCATACAAGAAGGATAGTCCTAGATTCGATGGAACAAGCTACACTCTATGGAAAGCTAGAATGGAGTGTCATTTGAAGTGTATTGGTGAACCCTTTTGGAAGATTGTAAAGAACATAAATGTTATTCCTCAGAATGGTCCTTCCACTCCTAATGAGATTAAAGAGGCTGAGATTAACATTAGTTCTATTGAAGCTTTGCTGAGTGCTTTGACAAATTCAGAAATGACAAATGTGATGGATCTAAAGACAACTCATGAGATCTGGAAGAAGCTGGAGAATTTGTATGTAGGAGATGCACTTGTGAAGGTTTCTAAGCTAACAATTTTGAAAGGCAAGTACAAAACTATGAAGATGGGTGAAGATGAAAATATTTCCTCTTTTATGCAAAGAGTAAATGAACTTGTGATGGGTATTAGATGTGTCGGTGGTACCTTGGATGAACAAGAAATTGTAGCTAAAGTGCTCAGATCATTTCCTCCCTCCTACAAATCTAAGTCTCATGCTATTGAAGAGCTTAGATCAATAACAACTGTGACAAGAGAAATGTTGATTGGTAAACTTGTTGCCTTTGAGTTGAGTGAATTTGGTGATTCTACCCCTAAGACTGAATCTACATTCAAGGCCACTGTATCCAGAAGAAACAAGCAAAGATATGATCCAGGAGAAAGTTCTAGAAAGACATTCAAGTATGAGGAAGAGATGAAACAACTTGAAGATGAAGAGAGGTAGAAGAGTTGGAAGCACTGATTGTGAAGAAAGAAGGCAAAGGAAAAGGTAAGTATAAAGGAAAGTTGCCTATTAAATGTTTTTCCTGCAATAAAATAGGTCATTTTTCCTCAAGGTGTCTTGAAAGAGTTCCTAGGTTTAAGAACTACAAACCTAGATTTCAAAAGAAATGCTATTTTGTTGAAGAAGGTGTAAATGATGAAGAATCTGATAAAGAAAATGGAAATGAAGATGAATGGGTTTTCATTGCTATCAAGGGAAATGGTCCAGTGGCTATTGAGTCTGCTAAAGTTGAGAAAGCTCTTGCTACCCGAATTGAAGAAAAGGATGAATGGGTTATTGACAGTGGATGCTCACATCATATGACTGGTGACAAAAGTAAATTTGTAAGTCTAGAGAAATATGACTGTGGGGTTGTAAGATTTGGAGATAACAATTATGGTGTGATTCATGGCAGAGGATCTATTTGTTTTGGTGGTAAACATAACACTAATGATGTTCTTTATGTTGAAGGCTTGAAGCATAATTTATTGAGTGTTGGATAGATGGTGGATAAGGGTTATGATCTTTAGTTCAAAAATGGAAAATGCAGGATACTTGGAAGTTCTGGAAATGTAATTGCATTAGGTACACAAACAAAAGGTAATATTTTTCACCTGAATGTTGCTAGTGAAAGTTGTTTAATTGCTCAAGTAGATTAAAGTTGGTTATGGCATAAGAGGCTGTGCCATGTGAATTTTGATAACATTGTCAAGGTAGGTTCCACTCAAGTAGTAAGAGATCTACCTAAGCTAGTGAAGCCTACTTACACAATATGCAAGGAATGTCAGATGGGAAAACAGACTAGAGTTTCTTTTTGGAGCAAACAACATCATTCTAATGGAATATTGGAGCTGGTGCATACTAATTTGTGTGGTCCCTCCAGAGTTAGAAGTCTACAAGGAGAAAGGTACTTTATGCTGCTTATTGATGATTACTCTAAGATGATATGGGTTGCTTTCTTAAGAGAAAAATGTGAAGCATTAGAGAAGTTCAAAAGTTTCAAAGCTATGGTAAAGAATGAGACAGGTCTGAAGATAAAATGTCTAAGGTTAGACAGAGGTGGTGAGTTCACCTCCCGGGAGTTCAATTCTTTCTGTGAAGAGCATGGAATCAAAAGACAACTATCTGCTCCCCGAAGCCCTCAACAAAATGGAGTTGTAGAGAGAAAGAACATAACAATTTTGGATGCTGCTAGAACAATGATGATAGAAGGAAATGTGCCTCATATCTATTGGAGAGAAGCTGTAAATAGTGTTGTGTACACTCTAAACCAGGTAAATGTCAATGGTATTTTTGGTAAGACTCCTTTTGAGTTATGGTTTGGTTAAAGGCCTATTGTTAAATATTTCAAGATCTTTGGAAGCAGGTGTTATATTAAGAGAGATGAAGGCATAGGAAAGTTTGATGCAAGGAGAAATGAAGGAATCTTTCTAGGTTACTCTACTAAAAGCAAGGCTTATCGGTGCTATAATATAAAATTGAGAAAAATGGTTGAAAGTGCAAATGTTAGAGTTGATGAGGACTCTGCTAGATCATCCAGATACTATGGATATGATTCAGATGACCAGAAAGATAGTATAGACCAAGGGAAGAATGTGCAAACACAAAATCAAATTCAAATTGTTTCGGTAAATCAAGGAAGTCAAGAAGGAGAGACAAGTGGTAGTGCAGAAGAAATAATGGAAGAACTAGAAGTACGAGAGAATCCTAAAGTTCCAAGGTATGTAAGGCTAAATCATTCTGAAAATCAAATCATAGGAGATAAGAATAAAGGTGTGCAGAGTAGACAAAGGATTGTAGAAGAGTATTGTTTGATTTCCAAGACTGAGCCCAACAATGTCAATGAAGCTTGTAATGATGAACACTAGATGGAAGCTATGAAGGAAGAACTATTGCAGATTGAAAAGAATGATACATGGATTCTTGTTCCCAAACCTAAAGATAAAAATGTGATTGGTACTAAATGGTTCTTTCAGAATAAGTTGAATGAACAAGGTGAAGTGGTCCAGAATAAAGCAAGACTGCTATGTAAAGGGTATTCACAAATGGAAGGTATTGATTTTGAAGAAACTTTTTTCCCTGTTGCCAGAATTGAAGCTATAAGATTATTTCTTGCTTATGTTGCATATAAGAACTACAAGGTCTATCAAATGGACGTGAATTCAGCCTTTCTAAATGGTGAATTAGAGGAAGAGGTATATGTTGAACAACCATATGGATTTCAACCGACTGATAAGGAAGACATGGTTTTTCGATTGAAGAAAGCTCCACATGGACTCAAGCAAGCCCCTAGAGCTTGGTATGCTAGATTGGATAAATATTTACTAAAGCTTGGATTCAATAAAGATACTACTGATAGCAACTTGTATTTTAAGTTGGATCATGATAAAGAGTTGATTATTGAAGTCTTTGTTGATGACATTATTTTTGGAGGAAATGATGATCTATGTTTGAAGTTTACTGATGAAATGAAGAGTGAATTTGAAATGAGTATGATTGGAGAGATGAAGTTCTTTCTGGGATTACAAGTTACTCAGTTAGACAATGGAATTTTCATATCTCAATCCAAATATGTGAGATAACTGTTGAAAATTTTTGGTATGGAAGACTCAAAGCTTGTTGGTACACCTATGGTAACAGAATGCAAGCTAACATAGAATGATGATTCTCCTAAGGAAAATCAAACAAGGTATAGGTCAATGATTGGTGGATTTCTCTACTTAACTTAGACCAGACCAAAAATCATGAATGTTGTGTGTATGGTTGCTAGATATCAAGCTGATCTGAAAGAATCTCATGTGACTGTTGTAAAGAGAATCTTCAGGTATCTGAAAGGAACAATTGATTTTGGGCTTTGGTATCCTAAAAATGATGATCTCACTTTGAGTTCCTATACCAATGTAGATTGGGCAGGATATGTAGATGATAGGAAAAGCACTAGTGGTGGTGCCTTCTTCCTAGGGAAGAAGCTGGTGTCTTGGTTGAGTAAAGAGAAAAATTCCATTTCCCTATCTATTGTTGAGACAGAGTATATTGTTACTGCAAATAATTGTACTCAAGTGTTGTGGATGAAACAGATGCTGAAAGATATCAAAGTAGTGTATGATGAGCCTATTACCATATACTGTGACAACTCAAGTGCAATAAACATATCAAAGAATCTCGTGCTACATTCTAAGACCAAGCATATTTCAATCAAGTTTCACTTCTTGAGGGAGAAAGTGAGTGAGAAAGAAGTCAGATTGGATTATGTTCCTACCCAAGAGTAAATTGCAGACATTTTCACCAAGCCATTGCCAAAGGATACTTTTGAGTATCTCAGAGGGATGCTAGGGGTGATTACCCCTCCTCATATGAACTAGAGATGCATTGTATTGCATCAATTCGTGCAATTCATGATCATATTCTAATCTAGATCAATGTTTCTATGGCTGGTACTTAGGGGGAGTAGTCAAATGTGTAGATACGTGGTTCAGAGCTTGTATGTGGAAAGATAATGCTTATCTTTTCCATTGATGCCAAAGGGGGAGAAGTGCAATGTGAAAAACAACATGAGAAGAAGAGTTAGAATCTAAGGAGATTATGCTGATTGAGAGTTGTATTGATGGTGTTTTTCACATCACGTGTTGCCATCAATGCCAAAGGGGGAGATTGTTGGATGTTGTGGTTGTGCTGCTAATATGTGGTTGTCATTGATGTCAACACTATTAACATTGAGGTATTGAAGAATGCATATGTTGAGGATATTAAGAAAATTGTTAAAGAAAGAGTTGCAGGTTGCTAGTGGATTAGTGAAGGTCGTGAAGGTGTTTTGCTCAGTACGTTGAAGGTCAATCATTGTGGACTAAAGGGTTTATTTCCGAGTGTATCTAGTTTATCCACCAAAAGTTTTAGAGACCTGCATGAAGATTTGTTTGAGTTATGAAGATTTGTGTTATGATAGTTTTTCTGTGGTTTCAGTTAGTGTTCCTGATTGAAGTTGATAAGATTCTAGTAATCTCAGTTGCTGTGGATGTTTCTCTATTGGTTCTTGATGCTTGTGGATGCTTCTAGATCATGCTCTATCTTTGTTGCACATTTGCATTGATCGGTGTGCTCATGGTTGGTGATTTATCTCTTATGTTAGAGTTTTTGTGTTCTTGGCCAACATGGTGGCTATAGTGTGTTGTGGATCCTTGGAGATTAAAACTTGAATGTTTGGTGCACTTGAGGATGTTGTTTTGGGTCACAACATAATATTGGTTGAGGGTGTTTGATTTGCATTGAAAATTTATTTGTAAATTTGGGCCGACATTGCATGTATGTTTTATATTTTCATATTTCTTTTGGCCGATGGAGTTGTTGATGTAAATCCATGTTGTAGATATATAAGAGCAATTTTTTGAGTGAAGTAAAGGGTGCATAAGTGTGAATGAATGCCAGAGAAAGAGTAGATGTGCGACTAGTGTTCTAATCATTCGATTACAAAGTAGAGAGTGAAGAAGTTTGATTGAAGTGTGAAGGAGTGTTTCTGTGCCTAACTGGAACTATAATCGGGCTTTTGTAGAAGCTATTTTCCCAGTTCATACCCTACGGATCTAATCTGAATTTCTATAAGATAGTGTGTCTTGTTTGGGCAATGAGCCCTCTTGTATTTGAGCAGTGAGCTCTAGGCAGTGTGTTTGAATGCATGTGCATTCCCATTATTCTTCTTATACTTTTAAATAATATTGTGGAATGAAATCCACTGTGGTTTTTCCCCTAACAGGGTTTCCATGTAAAAATCTTGGTGTTCTTTGTGTTTCTGATGTGTTGATTGTTTATGGTTTATTGTTCATTCATTAGATATGAGATTAAGTTAAGTGTGAGAAGTTTGAATATTCTATGACAACTGATTCACCCCCTCTCAGTTGTCTGTTCTTGTTTTGCCAACAGATATTAAACAGGAGGCCAATAGAGTTCAATCAATGCTCTGTCAGTATGGGCACCACCGTGATTGTTGCACATGCATAGAATGTATCTGTTGAAAAGGCTTTAGAAACTCCTCTGTTTAATGTGGATTCAAAATGGCCGTCATGAATAGAAGTTGTAGAGGAGGAACATGTGAAGAATTAGGGCACAAAGCAAGAAGAAATGAAATCAATGCTAGATTGAATCCTCACCCTTCCCCGCTATTTCACGGGTTTAAAGTGCAAGCAGGTTATTTCCTGTGGGGTGCGTGAAATTGTGCCATGTGGCAAGTGGGCCCAAGGCATTTTAAATGGCATTTGTATAACTTAATCTATCAGATGGTGAGTATGTTAAAAGGTTCTCATTTCAAATGGGGCGAAATATTTAAAATTAAATGTTTCTCGAGAATGCAAGGTAAAAGGTGGGCCCGATAAAATATTTAAAGGCCATTGCAAAATATTTGAGAGGATTAAATGTGTGCAATAGGAGCCTTCACCATGGTAAATTTTAATGTTAAAGGTCAAGTGTAATTTCACACTGGGAAAAGTTTGAGTGGGCCCCGTAATATTTTAATAAGTGAAACATTTGAATTTAAATGTTGCCCGATGTAAAGCTAAATTGGCTTTCTTCTTTTACAAGGGTAAAATATTTTCATTGTGAAATATTTGAGAGCCTTTAGTCTGAAAAGTAAATCTTTTAAATAAGGTACCATTGAATATTTTTCAAGGAAAATGCAAAATGGAGGGATTAAAAGATATTCACGACAAAATATTTTGATTGCCTTATAAAATGAAAAAGCTGGGAAAATTTTAAAGTGTATGGGAGATTTTTATAAAGTGAATAAGTATTCACTGTATAAAATACTTTGTTTGTTGAAGGTTAAAAGGGAAGAAACAAAGATAAAAGGTTTTCATGGAGGGGCATGATTGTCTTCATCTGCAAGGTAAAAAATAAATGAGGAGATAAAATATTTTTGCAAGCAAATATATTTTCAAGTGCAGAATGACAAATGAGCAAAATATTCACGGGAAAAATATTTTTTACATTACTAGGTAAAGTGGTGCAAATTTTCTTCACGTGGGGATTGTTTCCAATGAAAGAACAAGGAGTAAATTTGTTGTTGCAAATTGGAGGAAAAATTTGTTGCAAGGAGAGATGAAAAAGGCTTTGCCTATTGCTGATTAACGGTGGATGAAGATTCTAGATGGCCTCTTTAGATCAATTTTGGAGTTGCTTCTATTTCTTTTTATTCTTTGCTTCTCTCATTTGTAAGGGGTTCCAAATTTTTGAAAGCTCTACAAGTCAAGCAGAAGCTCTGGGTAGATTGTAAAGCTAGGGTGAAATATGATTATTAGTCAATTAACCTGAGGTGTTAGTGTTCTAAATTGAGTCTCATGTTTATATTTTATTTGATAATTGTCTCCATGGCTGAAATGTAATGTTGTTTTGAATTCAATAATCAGATATTACTTTAGTTTTTTCATGCACAATTGCTGCATTTGAGTTACATATGTTGTTGCCTTATGTTCAGTGAATGATGTAATTGCTTTAATGAATGACAAGTTGTTTTATTATTGTCTATTATTCAGGGGATAGTGTAATTGCTTCAATAAATGTGAATGGAGTGTTGTGTTTTAGGTGGATTTGTAAGAATGGTTACCATATAAAGCTTCAGTGGTCTTGTTGTCATAATATGATAACAATTGCAAAAGATCTTCAGAACATGTTTAACATTGTAAGATGAAATGTTGGTTATATGACTCCATAGCCCACTCCTTGGAATTGGTCAATTATTATGCTTCTGATGTTTTCAGCTTGGTCCCAAATTCTTAAAATAAAAAAAAATTCAATTATGTTGTGCGAGTTATGTGTTTTCCATGTTCTCCATGCTGGTTAGTGAAATTTACTCCATGTCTTGCCAATATTGAGTGATATTTTATGTTTTTCAACATAATTTTGTGAGAGCATCATTTGTTAAGCAATATCCTATTAATTGTGTGTTCACATCTTTAGATGTTGCTAAAGGGTTACCCCCTAGGTCCTATAGAGCTTGAAGTGCAGGGGAAATGTGTGTTAATTCCATTTCTTGTCAATTGGCCAAATCCATCTTTGAATCTGAACATAAGAAACTAGCTAGTCTTTAGGATTCATTTGGTCTGTTGATTTGGAAAACCAACACGAAGGAGGGTAGGAAAAAGAAATTGTCTATAAGGTTTGGTAGCCCTGTGCAGGAGGAGCATGTTGCTTCTCCTCCAAAGATGGGTGGTGGGCAGGATGCTTTGGGATATCCGGTGTGGACTTGGAGAAGCAAAATAGAAGGAGGCCGGTGGCTGAGGACATTGTTAGCTCTCTTTGGAAGATTCAAATGTTAGTGGTTGGGGCTAAAGGTAAGGAGATTTGTGAGAACCAGGATAGGAATAGTATCTCCCAGGAGGGTGATGCAGAGGATAATGATGTTTTGACTTTGATTAGGAGTATTTTCCTATTGTTTTGGGTATGGCTAAGGAGGGCACCATTTCCTTGTTTAATCTGTTTAAATGGGTTTTTCATGAGCTCAACATGACTAATGTTAGGGTTTAGGGTGTTGTGAGAAAAGAGGGGAAATATTTACAAACTTCTGTTCAGACTCAAGTTGATGAGTTGTTTGATTCCATGAAGATTGTTGCTAAGGAGATGTTGAAGATGAAGCATATGTTTGAACAAAGAATTTTGACCTTGGAAGAAAAAATGGAAAGGGTTAGCATGAAATTGGATAAGGTCATGGAATGGACTAAATCTACTATGAGGTATGAGGCTAAGGGTCATTCTATTCTTAATGAGAAGGCCAAGAAACAGATGGAGGTAGCTCCTGGTGAGAAAGATGTTGCTGATGAAAGGAAAGTGGTGGAGGAAGATTCGGTTGACAAGGCTACTGATTCACAGAATGTTTTGGTTAATGAGGTAAATGTGGTTGGGATTGGTGCTAGAACTCGCAATAAGACCAAGATGTAGGCTGGGGTCCTTGCTAAAGAAATGTTTGAAGTCATGGATACAAATCAAAAGAGTACTGAGAGTGACATGGAAGCTGCAAATATTTTAAAGAATATTTAGTTTTTTGTTTTTGTCCTTCCTTTTTGGTTGTTGTTTTGCTGATGGTTTGTTGTGTTTTGGGCTGTTTTTTGCTTTGTTTAGTTATCTTTCACTTCAGTTGTTCTTTTTTGTAAGGGGTTTCAGGCCGCTTCAAAACCTATTTACCTATAATAAAAAACAAGTGTTATGTTTGGTGGTGATGAACAGTGCTGGAGGAAAGTTTGGTTCCATCAGCTCATCCCTAAAATAAACTTCTTCTGGTGGACCTCCATCAATGGGAAAATTTTAACTATTGATAACCTTGTCAAGAGGGGCTTTCAATTCCCTAATTGGTGTGCTCTTTGCAGAAGGGAAGAAGAAACCATCCCCCATCTTTTTATTCATTGCCAGTTTACTACCCTGCTCTGGCAGAATGTTTTACAGAGACTGAACATCTCTTGGGTTTTTAATAGAGATATCCACCAATTCATCTTAAATTGGAAATGCCCCTCCAATCATCCTTTAATTAAACTGCTCTAGCAACTTATTCTACCCCACATCTGCTGGTGCTTGTGGAAAGAAAGGAATAATAGGATTTTTAGAGAAAAGGCAAACAATGTGGATGGTCTGCTGATAATTATTAATAAGTTGCTCATGGATAATATCTCAACATGTAAATGGAAGATACCTACTAATCCCTTGACTGCTTGGGATAGAAATATTGCTACTACCTAGAATTTACCCAATGAGTTCCTGAGATTTGACAACTCCAAATCAATTATCAGGAAGCATACTAGATGGAGAAACCCTAAACCGCCCTGGGTTAAGCTTAACTTTGATGGGGCGGCTAGGGGAGGGATGTTAGCTACTAGAGGTATAATCAAGGACCATTTTGGTAGCTTGGTTGCTACCTATGCAGGGAAATTGTGCGATCATACTAGTAAGTAGGCTGAAGGCATGGCGCTCCTCTGGGGTCTTAAGATTGCGCTGTCAATTGGTGTCAAGATTTTGGAAATCGAAGGTGACTCAATGCTAATTGTGGAAGCCACTAAAGGGAAGATGAAAGTGGGATGCTCGCTAAATGGTATTTTGGAGGACATTTTCCCTCTCCTAAATGCTCTTCAGAACTTTTCTATCCAGCATGTCTTTAGGGAAGGGAATGCGACTGTTGACAGCTTAGCGGCGGCGGGTCTTGATATTGAAGGGCTTAGGTGTTGGCGAAATGAGGTTTCTTTTCCCCCCTCGGCTCTGGTGTGTTTAAAGGAAGATCTCAAACATCTAAATGATGAGTCTTAGATGGTGTTTATGTATTTTTGCTGGGCTCCTTCTAACTTTGGTTGGAATTTCTGGTGGGAGTTGGCATTTGAATTTTTAGCCATTATGTGAGGTGATGGGTTTCATATGTTTGGCTGATGGCTTGTACAACCTCTTGTGGGCGGATGATGTGGCGAATCTTTCTATTCTCACTGATCGATGGTGTAATCATTTTTTGAACCCCCTAAATTTTGTGTTCATCTTTTTAAGCTTGCGGATTTCATGAGATTTTTTATGACAACTAAGTACTACGCCGATATCATGCCCTTACATGCTTTGGGCGATTCGCATGAGGGAGCTAATGCCCTTGCATGGGTTGCGAGAAGTCACACTTATTGCCTCTATTTTTTGCTTTTATGGTAACTTTTCGCTGGCCTTTCCCCTCTAGATGCTTCTAGAATTGACTACCAACTCTTCTGCCCTGGTTCCCCTGTTTTGATCATTGGCATTTTTGGTGTGGGCTCTATGGGTGGGGATAGAGTGCGTGTGGAGCCAGACAGGTGTGACGAGTGGAAATCGGATGCCACTATTTGGCACATTTGTAAAGAGGGAGGAATTGCGTAGTATATGGAGGCCATGACTGGTCACGACGAGGGCTTGTCTCACAAGTTTGTCACCTCATGGAAGGAGGGTAGGGTCAACATCGATAACATTTCCTTCGAATTTTTTGAGGAGGTCATTGCTAGAGTTACTGGGCTCCTGAATAATGGCCGAACTTGGAAGAAAACTATGAAAGTTCCAGACTAGGTTAGTCTGAACCAATTTTTTCGTAGAGATGAGAAACCTGTCAAGTTGCGGGGTGGCTTTGACCACGAGGCACTGCCGGAGCCATGGGATAAAGTCTGCTTGGTGATCATGAAATATTTCACGCTGGAAGGAAGGTATGGGGTCTGCTATTATTACCATTTTAATTTCCTCAACCACCTTAGGAACCATCTACATATTTCTATTCCTTTCTTCCTGTATCATGCTCTTGACAACACTGTTGTGGAGTTTAATGAAGCCACTATTTCTGGAAAGAATTATACTATCCTTCACTAGGGCCTTATGTCTAGGCTTTATCATTTCCATATGGCACTTTGCCCTGCTCGACCTATCACTATGCAAGAAGCCCCGTCTCTCCTTGCTCTCGACGAAACCCTAGTTTCCTCTACTCCCCCCTCTGCTAGTATTTTGGACACGCTGGGCCCAAGTAAGAAAAAATGCCTTAAGAATCCTGCTTTGAAAGCCCATCCCCATGGTGCTTCCCCTATTTTGGGCCCGGGGGATACAGGTAGGGAAAGAAAACGGCTTGCCCCTACTTTGCGCCCTAAGGCTAAAGCCTCTAAGAAAGCTAAAGTCTGCCATCAAATTGATTCTGACATTGAGATCACTGAAGAAGCTAACACCCCCCATCGATCTTTTAGACTGGTTTGTAAGTAGGACAAGGTTAGAAGCCTTAAGGAAGCCTCTGATTCGGACAAGGATCTTGAGAGTGACAGTGAAAGTGATGAGGAAATGGTGGCAGGAGGGGAAGGCCAGTCAGTGTCGACAAATAGTGCTTCCCATGTGTCAGAAAGTTTAAAGAAGGGCCCTTCTACTAACAATGTGCTAGAAATTACCCCCCGCTCCTTTAATGCGGTTAAAGGAAAAGCCCCCTTGCAGGAAGACCACAAGGAAAAAGATATGGCTTGGGAAGAAGTTGGTATGCTAAAGGGGAGATTGGAGAGGTTGGAAAAGAAGGTCCAGGAGGTGTCCCAATTTGCCCTGAGGATCATGCACAGGTCGGCCACCAGTCTTTGCTTGCTGCAGAAGGAAAAGTCTATGGATGGTGCTGAAGATGATGTTGGTTTCAAGGAGCTACTCGAGTTCCTCATGGCGGATTGGGCAACGGCTACACATGATATGCCTGGCAGGAAGGAAAAGAATTAGGCCGCTGGGCCTATTTATTCTTGTTTATTTCTGTCTTGTTGTTTGTTTTTCTGCTTAAACTTGGTGGACCCTTGGTGGTCTTTGGACTTAGTTGGCTGGTTTCTGGCTTACTTGATGAACTTTGTTATCCTACTTTTTCTGTTACTTTTTGTTTTTTGACGATGTGCTGTGGGTAATGGCTTTCTCTCTGCTGTCACTGTGCTGTTAGTGTGCTGTTACTGGATGGCCTTTGTGCCTTGTACTTATGGGTCAACACCCTTGTTTTGCTACTTTTTATTTCAAAAACATAATTAAATTATTATAATATTATATTATATTAATCATATATATTATAGATTGTTATAATATTATGTATTATATAATATATTAGTAATATATTATTATATTAATATATAATTAATTATAATAATACCATATAATAATATGTTATACTAATATTATTCTTATAATATAAGAGAATATACTAATAATTATTATTAATATATTGTTTTTTTTTTCCTACTAATATATTTAACTAATTAATATAATTATATTAACTAGTAATACTATTATATTATTATTAATATTAGTTTTTAATATAATAATAATTAGTCCAATATTATTATCTTTATCATTATAATAATATTATTAGTATGGATATTATGATATAATATAATTATATTATAATATATAAATTATATTATAATATATAAATTATAAATATACACCATTAATATATTTTAAAACATATATATTAAAAATTAATAATATTAATATATTAATATTAATCTAAAAGATTAAAAAATGACAATTTAATAAAAAATGTATTGAATTGTCCTTAATATTATTATTAATTTATAAATTGTTATATTAAAATTATTATACTTAGTATTATATTATTAATAATGAGTATATTTATAGTGTTTAATATATTTTATTTTTGTTTAAAATTATTTATAAAATATAATATTATAAATATGTTCATTTATATTATGATTTAATATTGCTATAGTTTTTTAGTATTATATTTTTTTTCTAAATATTATAAACATCATATATTTATAATGTTTATTATAATATTATTATAATATTTAAATTTTATTTAATATTATTTATAAAATATAATATTATAATTATGGTTTCTCATCAAGCAGAGGATTAAGACAGGGAGACCCAATCTCGCCTTTCCTATTCATCATAATGGAGGAAGCGTTGGGAAGAAATATTGGAAAGTTGAGGGAAGAGGGCCAATAGGCAAGAATGGAGATTACATAGGACATTGATGTGGCCACTCACCACCAATTTGTGGATGATACGATCCTATTTGGGAGTGATTGAAGACACAAGGCTAGAGTAATTAGGTCCACTCTGGACTCATACTGCAAAGCATCTAGACAAGGGATCAATTGGAAAAAGTCAGAAGTCTTCTTCCTAAACACTCAACTAGGCTTACAAAGAGATATAGCCCAAATTTTGGGGTTGTGTATGTAAAACCTTCCTGGTAGGTTCTTATGGATGCCTCTGTTTGTTGGGCTGAACAAGAAGACCTATTGGGACTCACTATTGGAGAGTTGTAAAAAAAATGGAATCTTGGAAAGGGAAACAATTATCTTCTGTAGGTAAGATCCTAATGATCAAATTGGTTATATCAACGATTCCTATTTAGTCCATGTCATGTCTAAAAATTCCCAAGTTAGTTTAAGGTAAATTGGTGCAAATCATGTGAAGATTCTTTTGGAATGGATTGATTGATCAAGAAAAGATTCCTTTAATCTCTTGGGAAAAAATATGTATGCCAAAGGAAGCTAGGGGAGTGGGTATAAGACAACTAATGATAATGAATTTAGCAATGGGAGCTAAGCTTGTGTGGAACTTGTATTCAAGAGGGGAGAAAATTTGGGTTAGGATTCTTAGAAGGATGTATTTAGACAATAATCATCCAACAAGAATCTTCATAGTAATTGATCCCCTTAGAGGATCTACAATTTGAAACTTTATCTTGGAATGTCGAGATTTTATAACTAAAAACGTCACATGGGACATAAAGGATGGGAGGAGCACCTCATTCTAGACAGACTCTTGGGAAGGATACATACCACTGGCTAACAACCCAAATTTGAAAGAGATTCAGGTAGAAACAATATGATTGTGGGGAACGAAGGTGTGTGATTATACAAAAATAAGTATTCATAATGGATGTCCCACCTAGAAATAACACACTCTTCAAGGATTGATGGTCCCTAGAAATAAAAAAATAGAACTAAATAAGATTCTAGAAAATAAAATACTGATCCCCTCTATGAGTGAAGATACAATTAGTGTTAGAACACAACAATCTACTGAGAGGGGTGAATCAATAGATTACTAAAATTTTGGCTCTTAATACCTTTTATCCCTTTATGCACAAATTAAATCACGACATGCAAAGAAGTAAACATTCACACACAACTCATAACACAAGTTATACGTGGAAAACCCAAGATGGAAAAACCATGATGCTAATAGCTGCTAGGATCTTCTATCCTAGTCTAGCCTCACAAAGAATATCTTCTAATTACAAAGTTCAAGGGCACTGTTGATGGGTGTTTTAGCACTACTCAACATAGATAGATAGAAAGGTGATTTCTTTTAGAAAACTTCAGAAAACAACCCCAAGGTCTCTAATGTTAGGTCTTGACAATACACAAACAACTCAATGATGATGTGTAATACCGGTAATCAAAAGGGGCCTTTATGGTAAAACAAAAAGCTAAAACTAACAGGCCTACAACAAGGGTTTTGTAAGAGATGAAAATAAATATAAACCATAACAACAATTTCTAAATTTAGAATCTAGAAACAAGGATTTCATCAAACGCAAAAATTCAGTGATACTTTCAATCCTATTCTAACTCAAATTTCAAAGAAATATCAAAAGAGATAAGGGTTTGAGGGATAAATTAATCTAAAACATAAGTGCAATCATGTAAACAATTCAACATTCAAGGTGGACAAATCCCCAATAACAAATTTCTGTTTAACCAAAATAACATCCACAGTATCACAAAAATAGTGCAATCTTCGAAGGAATGTAAATATTTTCAGATTGTGAAACATTCAACATATACCCAGATTTGAATAGTATGCAAAACATCCACAATTGAACTAATGTAGTATTTGGATCAGAATAACTTTACACAACAATTTACCATCAACAAACCACTAAAATTATGAGTAGTAAATCCATCAAACACCTTCAATACTTCATCACGAACATGAAAAAATTGTATCTAAATATGAAACTAATTAGCTGAAATGGCTTGGAAACATAGGAACCATGCACAAGAATGAAATAACACAAAAAAGAACATTAAATCCATGTCTTCTCATATATGAACTTCACCAAGAGTTTGCAACAATTCCATAATCAATCTCTCAAATGAGGAGAGACCTCATATTTATAGAGTTTGGTACAAATCAAGGGTAAAAGCAACGATCTAGATTACATCAAGATATGGGTGCCAAAACTAGGTCAACCAAAATAGGTCGGCCTCACAATTTTAATTCCCCTTTAAAATTCAAAACTAAAGCATTTAAAACTATTTTTAGAAGAGATTCCACTTAAAATATTAAATAAAAGGCGCTTGACATTGATTTCTAGGTATTTGACTACTTCTCAAGCTCGTTGATGAAGAAGGTACAAAACTTGAGGTAGGTAGGCCCCTTATTCATCCTCTTTTCCCATTTGTTATCTCCTAGAAAATACCTAAAAATTATTTAATACTTTGTTCAAGTTGGCTTGGCTGGGAGTTGGGATAGATCTTAATCTCAAAGCAATTGATTCTGACTCATTTTCACATTTCTTCAATATTTTGTCCCAATCAATCTTTGACTCCTGATATTTATGCATAATGGTGATATACATGGCTATGTCTTCTAAATAATTTTTAGTTACCACTCCATCCTTAACATGTGAATAAGTTTCATTCCACCATTGCTTCAACACATCAATCTTCATGTAATCTTTACTGAGCTTTTTCCCTGTCATTACTTCCAAGAACAAAGTGCAGCCATGGATAATGTCACTTAGATCACTCTGCATTTTTGGAACCTCCTCAAGAGCTCCATCCATTATTTCCCACTTGAACTTGAAGGATTCAATCCATTATTTGGGCCTATCTAACTCTTCAGAAGTAATAATTTCTTCATTTATTAGCACATCTCCAAGAACCTTGAGTACCTTCACAAGTCTAACCATGGTTTTGTCATCAGTTGCTTTACATTGTGTTGTCATTTGTTGTATTGTATCCTACAAAGAAATAGCTTTCTCATACAACTAGAAAATTTCTTCAATCAATGGAATACCCTTTTGGTATACTCCGACCACCCAATCCCGAGACACTTGGGCTGAAGTCCTCATCTTCTCTTACTCATTGATTGCATCCTTGGAAAAAATGCATGGTTGTGTAGAAGTTCTAGCTTCAACTTGGGTTTATAGAGGCTTAACAAGATGTTGAATATACCTTTTTCTCTTCCACCTATTTCTACAATTTCTCTTTTTCTTTAACCTCTTTGTCTAATCTTTTCAAAATAACATCCACCGATCCCTTCATATCTTTTGCTTCCTTTTTTTGGTGGATGGGCCCAAGTTGATTGTATATACATTGTAATCAATAGGATTAGCCTCCTCCTTATTCTTCTCAACTGTAGGGGTAGCAATGTGCAACACCCTATTATTGGAATTGTCTCTTGTAATTCTGGAGATTACCTTAGCCTTCTTCTTCTCCTTTGGTTTATTCAAACCAACCAAAAAGCTTTCCCAATCTGGAACTACATCTTCAATTATCATAGGATTAGGCTTGAGACTCTCCTTAAGCCAGTTAGGAGCAGTTGACATTTCAATATTGGTGTCAAGATCCACATTATGTTTTCCTCATAGGTCTTCTCCTTTATTTATTTCATCTTTTTAGGGTTGTTCTTCCACCTTATCTATTTCATCATCTTTATTTTCTTTGAATCCTTTCCTTTTTCATGAAATCCCTCAGATTCAACATTAGTTTCTTCTACCCTCTCCTGTTCCTTTCCTCTTTCTACCTCAATAGTATTGAATTTCTCCCCAATATTGTTGTCACCATCCTTAGGAGTTTTGAGCTCCTCATCTAACTCTTGTTCCTTGGAAACATCTTCAAATGATACATTTTTTGCTCTCATTTTCTCCTTATCAAATGGAGCACTCTCTTGATGTGGCCTAGGAGGGATGTTTTTTGTAATCACTTCTTTTGCAGCTTTGTCTTTACTAGATGGTGATGCCTGTGCATATTTTTCCAAATCTTTAGCTACTCTATCTATGTTTTCCAGGTTGGGAAATGGAATCCCTAATTAGAGAGAATCTTTTCTTGTATACACCTGAGTTTTCTCCTCGGAACTCTCCACATTGATCGCTCCTTCTTAGGTTCCTCCCTTTGTATCTCATGGATTTTCTTCATTCCTTTTTCCTTTCTTCTATTTCTTTGAAGGAGAATCACTTGGAGCACATTTACCTTGCTCTCTAATCTGTTTTCTTCTTTTGGAAGGTTGAGGCATAGGAGATGCTTCTTCAGTCTCCTTAGTGATGAACTTTATGGGCTCTCTCTTCTTCAGGATGGGTTGCCTTTTGCTTACCCTTGGTTCTCCTTTTAATAACTAATGGCTCTTCTTTTGATTCTTTAGCTTGAGTACCAAGAGCCTTTTCTTCTTCCTTCTCTGATTCATCCTCTGAAGAAGATTGGGATTCCAAATCTCCCATTAATTCATATGTGGGCTTGATACCATATGCTTGCATTTCCAACATCTTATGCTTCACCAACTGCTTAGAATACATAAGGGCTAGAGTAGTCACTTGTGTCAAGTCTATCATTTCTTCCTCAACCTAATCTATTAGAGGGAGAGGCTTATTGGAAAATTCCATATAATCATGGTATTGAATTACCTCTCCATCATCTTCAATCTGGTCTGGGACCTGCACAACTCTATACAACCTTATCATTTTCAAGGATTGTATAGAGTATTTCATTTTGAACACTTCAAAATCATCTCTACAGTTTTCCTAGAAATCATCTATATCATCCTTGTGTCTATAATCTTTAGAAGCTGCCTTTTGGGCTGTTCCATAAGGATCAAAATTTCCTTGGAAGGTATGAGTGGGTAGGTAGAGGTATTCCATCTCCGTTTCTAGATGTTGAGCACTTTGGAAAGTGGGACATGCCTCCCATTCATTTATTGCTAAAGGGAATTCCCCTCCAATTCTTGTCTTGTGCATATTCTTCAAAATTTTATCAAAGGCAACCAACTGCCTTGTCACCTCCAACAACACAACTTTATCATTAGGGTACCATGGGAACCTATATGGTACCAAGGGGCAACCTTGAATTATGATGTATGTAAATTTATGGAATTGCAAGTACCAATACCCATACTTCTTCACAAGTTCCATGGCCTACACTGAAATCCTCACATGTAATGACTCTTGCATTGTTCTTGTGATGTACATGGTGAATGGATCATTCACCCTTTTGTAATGTGAGGTGTTCAATAGATGCAGCTGAGGAGAGATCTCATATACCTTATTTTCTCCAATAACTCCCTTGCATCTCAATCCCTTGTAGTTGAAATTCCTTCTGAGCATGTAAACAATATAGGAATTCATTGTGAACTTCCTTGTATCTTGGACTACTCTCAGTTGCCTATCCAAATTATCACTAATTAACCCTGCCCAGTGGTAGTTGGTACCTTTCTCAATTTGTGTAATCACATAAAACATCTAGTCCTCAAAAACTGAAGCCTTCTCCAATTCCATCACTCTATTGAGGAGAGTGATTATATCATTATACTCCAAATTGAAGTCACTTATGTGTAGTAGTTTGGGAAATCTGGAATAATGTGACCTAGGCTTGTCAATCCATGAGGCATTAATCATCTCCAAGGCCTTCTTAGGATTACTTATGTAAAATTTATTCACTGTGTCAATTTTAAACTTCACCAATTTATTGTGAGTAGGAATACTAAAGGCCTCAACCAAGGATTCCTCAGTCAAGTTAGCCAATACTTAGCCTTGGGGACCAATAATCACTTTATGTCAAAATCATAGTGCTTTGAGCACTCCACTATTAGCTCTGGGCATTGGATGGATAGAGGAAACCCTGTTTCCTGGGCCAATTCGATGTGGGACATTTCCTTGCTTCCAGTCAGGTGTCCATAGCCCTGACGAGGTTATCGATGTGATTCTCTCAAACATAGCTCTACTGCCAACCAAGCGTCCATAGCCCTGGTAGAGTTATTCGAATCCTCTTGAAGATTGAAATTTCTTTTGATTTGCATTATTTTCTCTTTTCTTTTCCTAATTTTTATTTTTCTTTTCCTTTCATTTTCAACCCATGAACAATGAAGCTCACTATTAGGGCCGAGAATCATAGTGGCACTAAAGTAGAAATCTAGAATTTTTCACTTAGCATAACTCCACAAAGGAACCCATAATAACCTAGGTTTCTTAAGATGTAAAAGATATAGAATTTTAGAATACTCGAGACCAAATATGACCAATGACTTATCATACACTTAGACCATTGACATTGACAAAGGATAGCAACCTTCCATTCTAAAAACCTTATTAGATTTTATCAATGAAATACTCAAAATAGTCCTAGATAGAAATAAATGAATATATAGTGGTTGTTCCTGCAAACATTCCCAAGAAAGAAAAGGAAAACCCAACCAACAAAGCAAAACAAAAGCAAACCTATACTAACCAACGCAAGAAAGTAAAAGCAAACCAAAGAAAACTAACCTAAGAAAACCACCTAAACTAACTATGTACAAAGATGAGTTGAACAACTCAGGCAAGAAAAAAATGCTTAAGATACTACCCATTAATAGGCAATGAGACATCCTCTCCAGTGAGAGTCTTTAGGTGAAATGCATTATCTCCCAGAATCTCAGATATCTAAAAGAGGCCAAGCCATAGCTTGTCGAATTTACCATGTTCCCCTTTCTTTTTGTGGGATTTATCCCAATATAAAACCAGATCATCAATCCTAAAGGCCTTAAATTTTGCACATTGATCAAACCAGTGTTTCACACCACCTTGATGTCTAGAAAAGTTTTCAATTGCTTCATCTCGTTTCTCCTCTAGATGGAGAAGTTTAGCCAGATAGGTTTCGAGCCTTTCCCCTTCGTTATAATATTCATTAATGAATTGTAATGTTGGGATTCTCAATTGAATGGGAAAAATAGGCTCTTGACCATAAACCAAGTGATATGGGGAGGTCCCTAAAGCATCCTTTTGACATGTATGATCTACCCAAAGAGCTAATCATAGCTAGGTATGCCAATCCTTTAGTTTTTATCAAGGAGGTTTCAGATGACCATTATCATATTTTTATTCATTGACTCAACCAGTCCATTACCTTGGGGATAGTAATTTGAAGAAAATTTTAGAATGATCCCACAATCAAAAGCCCACCCAAAAAATTTGAAAAATGCAAATATAGGGCCATTATTACAAACAAATACAAATGGACAACAAAAGCAAGTAATGATGTAATCTTCTAGAAATTTAACAACAACCTCAGTTGTACATTGCTTACATGGGATTGCTTCAGTCCATCTAGTGCAGTAATAAGTTGTAGTTAGAATATACCTATGACCCACAAAAGATGGTGGATTGATCATATCGATAAAATCTAATCGCCATTGTGCAAAGGGGTGCACCTCAGATACTGGTTGCAACAGAACAACATACTTTTCCCTTCTAGTAGTAGTTTGGCATGTGTAACAAGAATGTACGTGGGCATGGATGTCTTTAAATAATGTTGGCTAATAATACCTAGCTCGAAGGATCTAATTTGCAGTAAACATGGCTAAACCATGACCTATCCTGAATTTGTTGTAAAACTCATTCAATACACAGATTCCTTCGTGCTTCTCGAGACACTGAAGATAGATGCCTTTATGGTTCTTCTTGTATAATATGGCTCCTTTCAACATGTAACTACTGCTTTTCAAGTGTAATGCTCTTCCTTGCATAGTATTCAAATGTGTTGGACACTTTTGATTCAACAAGCAATACACAACATCATCATACCAGTCACCCAGAGAAACATCTTCAAGATTATACTATTATGTTGTGAGTTCTAGATTAGCTTCAACCATTGTACGAGTTAGTGCTTGTCTTCTAACCAATTTCATAAGCTGTATTTTCATGTCATCCTCCTGTAACATTGTCACCCATTTAGCCCTTCTTTCACCTAGCTCATTCTACATCAATAAAATCTTGACAACTGGGTTCAGAATGATTGCAAACACTTTATTCCTCAAGATGTAATGTTTGAACTTCTTAACTCCTCAAACCAACACATATGCTTGCTTTTCAACACTTGGATAATGTAATTCAACATCTTTTAATGGAGCACTCATGAATGCAATGGGATGTTCATCTCCTTGATCTTTCTTCTGTTTCAACATACTTGCACACGAATGTTCTGAAGCAAAAGAGTATATTGAAAATGGCTTGGAATAATCTGGACTAACTAAAACTAGAGCCTCAACTATAGCTCACCTTATTTCTTCAAATTCTTGCTTTGCCTCAGGATTCAATTCCACTTTGGCATCTTGTTTTAACATTGCATTCAAATGCTTCACAATTTCAAAAAAACCAATAATAAACTTTCTAACAAAATTAATATTACCAAAGAATGACTTCATTTCCATCTTGCTTCTGGGTGGCCAAGTCTTTAGTATGGCCTGAATGCACTCAAAATCAATATATATTTCATTTTCTAAGATAACATGCCCCAACAACTTCCCTTTTGTCACCCCAAAAATGCAATTCTTTGGATTTAGTGAAATGCCAAACTCTCTATAGTTCTGAAATACTTTGCACAGGTCTGAAATGTGATCGCCTCTTTTCTTTGAAAACACTATTAAGTTATCAATATAAATGATAATACACTTTCCTATCAAGTTCCTGAATGCAATATCCATCGCTCTTTGGAATGTCGCTCCAACATTAATTAAACCAAATGGCATTCTCCTATATGCAAAAGTTCCCCACTTTGTAGTAAAGTTTGTTTTGTGTCTATCCTCATATTGAACCATCACTTGATTGTAGCCTGAATATCCATCAAGGAAGGACATCATTTGGGAACCATAACAATCTGCAACACTTCATCTAATGATGGCACCAAATAGTTGTCTTTTTTAGATGCACGATTTAGATTTTGAAAATCTACACATAGTTTGATTTCACCATTCTTCTTGTGGAATGGTACTAAATTTTCCACCCATGTGGAATGTCTCATAGGAAAAATAATATGAGTGGACAACAACTTCATCACTCCTTCTGAATAATTGGCTAAAACAATGCATTTATTGATCTATGTCTTTGTTTGAATGGCTTCACATTAGGCTTAAGTGGGATTGTATGTGTAATAATGAATGTGTATATGTGTTGGAACTATAAAATTCTGCTGATTTTACATAGTGTACACATTCATAATTTTCCAAATAAGTCCGACAACGAACACATTTGGTTCACATTCTTCCCATTTTTGCCCCATAGAATCATTTATATCTACATTTTTCACATTTTGGTTCCTATTGATGTGAGTTCATTTGTGTCTCCTCGACCCATGTTGTGCTTTCTACCAGCAAATGTCTGTGTTGCCTATCGGCAAGACATTTCTGATGTCATGGCAATGTGATTTTCTTTTACAGGCACCGTTCGACAGCACTTCTCCATGGTCTTAACGACAGTGGATGCATTCATATTTTGGCAGGAGATTTTCATCGGGGCAACGTCTTGGTGAACTCACCTTGTCTTGCTGACCGCTGATGGGTAAATACATATTAGGAAGAGTTTAAAGTTGTTTTGGCCAGACTAAGCGATGTCAGAAAATGGTCTTGGCGAGTGACCTTCGGTCTCGTCGACATTACACAAATGGTTTCTATCAAAAGGGCTTGTCGGTGAGAGTTGTTCTCTTCGGGATAAGTCATAGTGAACTCTTGTGGTCCCACCGACAAGCACATTAAGGATTCACTTCGGCCAGACTCGTGCTTTCGGTGTAGTGTCATAGCGAACCCGTCAGGTCTTGTCGACAAAGTCTTATGAATGGTTTTCGGCAAGAGGTTGGTATTGTCTTAGTGATTCAGAATGGATAAAGATTTTCGGTGTAACATAGTGTGGCCTACAAGACATCTCCGCGACTATGTTTTGTTATGGCGACCCGCATGAGATAAAAGGATGTATCGACGTGAGAACCCGTATGTCACAGTGACCAAAATAATCACGAAGGTTCTCGGTGAAACATGGAATAATCTGTATGACCTCTCACCGATATCATAAGGTTACAGTGAAGTGGATGAAGCGAGGAGGCACATTTCGATAGGAAAACTGTTTGTGTCTCAGCGATTGAAAAGAACATAACATATGTGCTCTCGGTGTGACATAAGGTTTTCGATATGATTTCTCCCCAATGGTAGAGGGTCACGATGAAAGCAAATAAAACACAGGGTGACTGACATCGATATTATTTCCTTTGGCATACTTAGAGGGTGTCTCAGCGAATGATTTAGAAATGATTAATTGGGCCCGAATGCAACCGTTGGCCGACATGGGATTTTCCCGAATAATATTATTTGCTGAAATTGGAATATGGAGCGATGTGTCTATTCAGATGCATATGTATAAATAATCATTCCTGATTGTAATAAAAAGGGGAGACTTTAGATTAGATATAGTAGGTAGAGATGGATACAATAGAGTAAATTTCTCAGAACAGAGGCTATGTTGCATGTTTTCAAAATGGCAATTTCAATGAAAATCAGTTGGTGTGGCAACTTATTTCTGGTGTCAATTGTCTATTGAGTATATTGAAAAGTATTGCTAAGCTGTCTCCAAGTTGATTCTTTCTAGTTGTTTAAATTGATATAACAAGATTATTTTTAGTTTATCAGTGCACATTTGTTGTATTTGTGTGATTAATTGATTGGTTCTTTCAAGGAGAGATTAAATCCTCTTAGTTGATCACAGTAGTCAGGGATATTCATCTGGATTATTAAAGTAAAGCTTAGTAGTCATAATCCTCCATGTTTATACAAGTTGTAAACAGATCATTTGCCGACAAATTTGAGTTTCTTTGAGAATAAGTTGCCCACTTATGTTTCATTCGACTCCGCATACCCAACAAGGCACTGGTCTTTGCACTTCATCATTTGAATTAATTCAGTTTCTTTACATCTGTTAATTCAGAAAAATAGGTTTTAGATTAGAAGATTGCTATTACGTTTGGTTTCATTTGTTCACTTCCATCTGCCATTGTGGACAAATCATTGTGCAAGAAAGATAATCATAAGTACATAAAGTCTGCTTCATTTAGTTAGGTACACCCGCCTAGGTTTAGCAGCACCTAAAGAGTAGAAGGTTGAAAGCTTTTGACCTTCTCTGTTACCCTAAAGTGTATCAAGAGATTGGTAGCCTCTTGAGGCATTCCGCTTGCATTTTTGAGAGCTAACAAATTGGCGACTCTTTTGGGGAATACATTCAAAATCAAATCCTTAATCATAGAGTCAGGAACTTTGTATAGACTCCGCTGGGAATAAGAAATATCAAATACTTTCTCACTTTTGAGAAAAGTGAGTGTTGACTCTGACAAAATTTTTGCAGCTGTTCAAACATGAATGGAAGAAGATCTCAATACAGGGGAGGTCATACTGGAGCTCCTGCTGGCAGCCATAAGGGGACACACAAAGATGACAAGGTTGATAAGGGAAAAGGGATAAGTGAGGATATGTGCATGACAGACAAAGACAAAACATCAAGAGCACATTGTGAAACATATGATCGCTATGATACATGGAGAAATAATTCGAGTGCAAAGCCTTGTACTCCAGAAGATCACAAAAATCCTTTCTCTTTTCTCGATCCTTAGAAACAGGCTGAGTTTAAAGATGAACTAGAGGCTGAACGTATCAGAATTCAACATGAATATGATCAGAAGATGGAAAGTAACCAAAATGACTTTATTGATCATGAGCTTCCTGAGGAAGTAAAAGCACATTTTGAATCACAGAGGAAGGAGATAGAGGAACTAAGGGCTGCATTGCTAAAAGACCAAATTACTTTTTAGACAGTTGATTGCCCCCCAAAGTATGTACCACCTCATAAGCAGGGTAATCATAGTGCAGGGCCTTCTGATCCACTGGGGGTCCCTCACCACCAAGTTGGGAATCAATACAGACAGCCAAATCATCCACCTCATATTCCCACACAACATACAAATATACATCCACCTCCTGGTCAACATCATGTGCCATATCATAACACACAATACAATAACCCGGTGTACCAATATCAGTACCCACCTAACCCTTCCCCCCATCAGTATACAAGGATGATTAGATAATTTGATTTAGTAGGGTTTCAATTATACCCTTATCCTATGGATGGTAGTTGGAGAACTCTGGTGCCTAAATTTACAGGGAATAATGTAATCACTACTGAAGACCATTTAAGGAGTTTCAACGCCTTCATTCAAGATTTGGATGTACCTTATGAAGATTTACATATGAGGCTATTCATGATATCGCTGACTGAAGAAGCCATAGATTGGTTCAACAGCCTAACAACAGCTTCTATTGATTCACTTCAAATATTCCAGGACTGTTTCCTCAAACAATATGGGAATCAAAGTATACCTGATGCTGCTCTTCATGAATTGATGTGAATTCAAAAAAATTAGAATGATTCAATTTATGATTTTAATCAAAGATTGAATAAACTACAGAATAAAATACCTCATGGATCAAGACTGCTAGATTATGTGTATTTAAGTGTTTATTTGAATGCATTCAATCCTAAAACAGGGTATGAATTGAGAAATAGGTTCCCAAGAGACCTAGCTGAAGCCCAAAAGACAACATTAACAATTGAAAACAATAGGAGGGCTGCTGGGATAATTGATAAAAGAGATAATCATAGGGCTCCCCAACAAAGCAACAATTATCAGTATAGACAGGAGAATACATATAGGAATGAAAGGCCGAGGTTGCATGATGTGCCTTATAATACAAACCAGAAGGATCGAAAACCTATAACAGCTAGGCCTGGGAGCAAAGAGACTCCTGATCCTTTGAAGCGAAAGGGAACCTATATGGTATGTAATAATTACTTCTGTGAAGCCTGTGATAAGCCACATTCCCCAGATTATAGTGATGTAGCCCAAAGAATGCAAGAAGAAGGAATGTTGATGAAAAATGGAGATCACAAAGTCTATTTGACTTCGAACACTTTTCACCATGTGGAAGAAGGTTACTCATCTTCAGAGGACGAGGGTTATGAGTATGATGTTTTAGATCAGAAATACAATGTCCACATGGCTGAACAGTAGATCCTTTATGACTTTGAAGAAGATTATATAGAGCAACATTCTATTGAAATTCCTATTCAATATAGTATGAGAAAGCTTACTGAAGAAGAGATAGAAAGATTAACTGTTGCTACAGTTGAAGAAGCAAAGACTAAATACTGGTTGATAAACAAGACAATAAATGAGAAGGAAGGTGTCCCTCAAGGAATCTTTATGAAGGAACAAAAGGTGACACAAGGAATTGTGAAGAAGCCAGAAAATAAACAGCATGATAAAAGTAAACTGAGGCTTGTCCAAAAGGAGGAAGTGAAGGAATTACACAAAGAGATGCAAAGGCCTGATCAGAATCAGCCAAGTAAAGGAGAAAAGGAAGAAAACAAAGGAGAAATGCCAGAACAAAAGAAAATGGTAAAAGTGGAGAATTCTTCTTTTGACTTCACTCAGGCTTTGTCTCAGGTAAAGATGTCTGTTCCATTCCTTGAGATGATGAAGATTAAGGAGTACAGAGACAGTGTTGTTCAATTGATAACAAATTTTGAAAATAGAGTGGCTACTAAAGCAGTTAGTAGGCAAGAGAAAGTAAAAATCCCAGATGTCTGCTTGAGTGATATATTAACAACTCCCCCACAAGTTGATCCTTTTTTCACTACATTGCTTATAAATAACAAATTGCTAAGAAAATGCATGATTGACTCTGGAGCTGCTATAAATATCATGCCAGTAGGAGTTATGAAACAACTTGGCATGAGGGTGGAGACATATGAAGGAAAATGCTATGCAATGGATAACCGACCTGTTCTTGTGGTGGGTATAATGAAAAATGTTGAAGTCAAACTGGCTACTTATCCACAAGTGGCTTATAATATAGATATAACAGTAATTGATAACCCTCTTTAGTTTGGTATGCTCTTATCAAGACAATGGATGACAGCTGTTGGTGGGAGTGTTCAGTTTGATCTATCTTATGCAACAATTCTGGTAAATGGCCAAGAGGTGAAGTTGTACAGAGAGCCAAGGATGAACCAAGTTGTTGACTGTGTCCCTCAAGATCAAATCAATTACTTCTGTGATGTAAATTTTGAAATAGAACCAACCCAGCTAGAGTTGGTCAATACTGATCCAGTTGAAAGCCATGAAGACACATTTGATGTGGAAGAGGTATTTTCAAATCTACTTTATGACGAGGAGGAGATATTTTCAAACAAACAAAATGATGGAATGAATGATTGTGCTGGTAATGTTTTTTCATTCTCTGATGATCTTGGACCTCTTTTTGATGATGACAAAAGTGAAGAATATAACTATAGTGATGAAAATGTAAAAACATGTTCACTTAGCAGTGAGCAAATTTTAGATTTGCTTACTCTTGAATACCAAAGATATGTACACAAGGATGATTTTGAAGTTTTGTGTCCAACTTACATTTGTTTTAACAGTGAAAGTTCTTTGTGCAATATTTCACTTGACTTCTGGTACACTTCTCAAAATGATGAAGAAAACTTTGAAATTGATCAAAAGTCTATGTCCATTTAGGATGAGGTATGTGATTTTGAAATTTGTAACTCATGTGAAGAGGAATTTTATCTGCATACCAAGGATGATAGAGGTCCAGATTTGATTGGTTCATATATGCTTGATTTTGAAGAAATGAGTCATATTCAAATGTTGTCTCCAAATGACGATTTGAAGGAAGTGCAAAAGGTTTTAGATTTGCTTATTCTAGACAGTGTTGACATGACAAAAAATTTTGTTTATCAAGAGAAGCACTTTAATGGTGAATTTTCAATACAACTAGAAGAGTGTTTCATAATTCACAACAGTAAGGAAGATAGTCATAAATGTTGTGTTGATTATGCATGCATTTTGTATGTTAAAAATAACAGGGGTTTGTCCCATGATGATAAAAAAATTGGACTATAGGATGGTGTAGGGATTTTGGGCCAAACTGAGCACGTTGACTCTCTAACAACTTGCAATAACAGTGACAAGAAAGATTGCATGAGTATCTTCAAGAAGAATCTGATGAACTCAAGACAAAACTAGGTATTTGACAGGGGAAAGTATGGTTTGAGTTTCAGATCATAACAACTCAGAACAGGTAAAGTTGAAATACAGAGGGTTAAGGGTTGCCAGTGCATGGACAACTCTTGCTTATCCTCTTTAAAATTATTTTCCATGCATAGTCGTTTAGGGTTTTGTTCATCTCCATTTTGCATTCATTTTCTGGTCATGTCCATTCCCATTCTGCTACTTGATCTTTCATTTTGTGTCTGGTCTACTCACCCAAAGATCTGGATCCTTGCAACGATTTTACTCTCATTCATCCCCAGACGGAGCCACTACTGGAACTGTAAAATTATGCTGATTTTATATAGTGTTCACATTCATAATTTTCCAAATAAGTCCCACCACGAACACATTTTATTCACATTTTGCCCATTTTTTCCCCATAGAATCATTTATATTTGCATTTTTCACATTTTGGTTCCTATCGGCATGAGTTCATTTGTGTCTCCCCGACCCATGTTGCACTTTCTACCAGCAAACGTCTGTGTTGCTTATCGGCAAGACATTTCTGATGTCATGGCGATGTGATTTTCATTTATAGGCATCGTTTGATAGGACTTCTCTATGGTCTCGATGACAATGGATGCATTCATATTTTGGCAGGAGATTTTCATCAGGGCAACGTCTTGGTGAACTCACCTTGTCTTGCTGACCGCTGATGGGTAAATACATATTAGGAAGAGTTTAAAGTTGTTCCGGCCAG
This sequence comes from Sequoia sempervirens, assembly GCA_007258455.2. NCBI lineage: Eukaryota > Viridiplantae > Streptophyta > Pinopsida > Cupressales > Cupressaceae > Sequoia > Sequoia sempervirens. Next base: position 397,746,582 of record VDFB02086081.1, on the reverse strand, counting down.
ACTAAGCGATGTCGAAAAATGGTCTTGGCAAGTGACCTTCGGTCTCGCTGACATTACATAAATGGTTTCTATCAAAAGGGCTCGTCGGTGAGAGTTGTTCTCTTCGGGATAAGTCATAGTGAACTCTTGTGGTCCCACCAACAAGCACATTAAGGATTCACTTTAGCCAGACTTGTGCTTTTGGTGTAGTGTCATAGCAAACCCGTTAGGTCTTGTCGACAAAGTCTTATGAATGGTTTTCAGCGAGAGGTTGGTATTGTCTCAGCGATTCAAAATGGATAAAGATTTTCAGTGTAACATAGTGTGACCTACAAGACATCTCCTCGACTATGTTTTGTTATGGCGACCCGCATGAGATAAAAGGATGTATCGACGTGAGAACCCGTATGTCACGACGACCAAAATAATCATGAAGGTTCTCAGTGAAACATGGAATGATTTGTATGACCTCTCACCGATATCATAAGGTTACAACGAAGCGAATGAAGCAAGGAGGCACATTTCGATAGGAAAACTGCTTGTGTCTCAGCAATTGAAAAGAACATAACATATGTGCTCTCGGTGTGACATAAGGTTTTTGATATGATTTCTCCCTGATGGTAGAGGGTCATGATGAAAGCAAATAAAACACAGAGTGACTGACAGTGATATTATTTCCTTCGGCATACTTAGAGGGTGTCTTGGTGAATGACTCAGAAATGATTAATTGGGCTTGAATGCAACTGTTGGCCGACATGGGATTTTCCCAAATAATATTATTTGCCGAAATTGGAATATGGAGCGATGTGTCTATTCAGATGCATATGTATAAATAATCATTCCTGATTGTAATCAAAAGGGGAGATTTTAGATTAGATACAGTAGGTAGAGATGGATACAGTAGAGTAAATTTCTCAGAACAGAGGCTATGTTGCATGTTTTCAAAATGGCAATTTCAATGAAAATCAGTTGGTGTAACAAGTTATTTCTGGTGTCAATTGTTTATTTGAAAAGTATTGCTAAGCTGTCTCCAAGTTGATTCTTTCTAGTTGTTTAAATTGATATAACAAGATTATTTTTAGTTTATTAGTGCACATTTGTTGTATCTGTGTGATTAATTGATTGGTTCTTTCAAGGAGAGATTAAATCCTCTTAGTTGATCACAGTAGTAAGGGATATTCATCTGGATTATTAAAGTAAAGCTTAGTAGTCATAATCCTGCATGTTTATACAAGTTGTAAATAGATAATATGCTGACAAATTTGAGTTTCTGCCAGAATAAGTTGCCCACTTTTGTTTCATTCGACTCTGCATAACCAACAAGGCACTGGTCTCTACACTTCATCATTTGAATTCATTCAATTTCTTTACATCTGTTAATTCAGCATAACAGGTTTTAGATTAGAAGATTGCTATTACGTTTGGTTTCATTTGTTCACTTCCATCTGCCATTGTGGACAAATCATTGTGCAAGAAAGATAAGCATAAGTACATAAAGTCTGCTTCATTTAGTTAGGTACACCCGCCTAGGTTTAGCAGCACCTAAAGAGTAGAAGGTTGAAAGCTTTTGACCTTGTCTGTTACCCTAAAGCATATCAAGAGATTGGCAGCCTCTTGAGGAATTCCGCCTGCGTTTTTGAGAGCTAACAAATTGGTGACTCTACTGGGGAATACATTCAGAATCAAAGCCTTAATCATAGAGTTAGGAACTTTGTACAAACTCCGCTGGGAATAAGAAATATCAAATAATTTCTCACTTTTGAGAAAAGTGAGTGGCAACTTTGACAAAAAATTTGCAGCTGTTCAAACATGAATGGAAGATCTCAATATAGGGGAGGTCATACTAGAGCTCCTACTGGTAGCAGTAAGGGGACACACAAAGATGACAAGGTTGATGAGGGAAAAGGGTTAAGTGAGGATATGTGCATGACAGACAAAGACAAAACATCAAGAGCACATTGTGAAACATATGATCACTATGATACACGGAGAAACAATTCGAGTGCAGAGCCTTGTACTCCAGAAGATCAAAGAAATCCTTTCTCTTTTCTCGATCCTCAGAAACAGGCTAAGTTTAGAGCTGAACTGGAGGCTGAACGAATCAGAATTCAGCATGAATATGATTAGAAGATGGAAGGTAACCAAAATGACTTTATTGATCATGAGCTTCCTGAGGAAGTAAAAGCACATTTTGAATCATAGAGGAAGGAGATAGAGGAACTAAGGGTTGCATTGCTGAAAGCCCAAATTACTTTTCAGACAGTTGATTGCCCCCCAAAGGATGTACCACCTCATAAGCAGGGTAATCATAGTGCAGGGCCTTCTGATCCACTGGGGGTCCCTCACCACCAAGTTGGGAATCAATACAGACAGCCAAATCATCCACCTCATATTCCCACACAACATACAAATATACATCCACCTCTTGGTCAGCATCATGTGCCATATCATAACACACAATACAATAACCCAGTGTACCAATATCAGTACCCACCTAACCCTCCCCCCCATCAGTATACAAGGATGATTAGAAAATTTGATTTAGCAGGGTTTCAATTATACCCTTATCCTATGGATGGTAGTTGGAGAAGTCTGGTGCCTAAATTTATAGGGAATAATGCAATCATTGCTGAAGACCATTTAAGGAGTTTCAACGCCTTCATTCAAAATTTGGATGTACCTTATGAAGATTTACATATGAGGCTATTCATGATGTCGCTGACTAAAGAAGCCAGAGATTGGTTCAACAGCCTAACAACAGCTTCTATTGATTTGCTTCAAATATTCCAGGATCGTTTCCTCGAACAATATGGGAATCAAATTATACCTGATGCTGCTCTTCATGAATTGATGCTAATTCAAAAAAATTAGAATGATTCAATTTATGATTTTAATCGAAGATTGCATAAACTACAAAATAAAATACCTCCTAGATCAAGACTGCCAGATTCTTTGTATTTAAGTGTTTATTTGAATGCATTCGATCCTAAAATAGGGTATGAACTGAGAAATAGGTTCCCAAGAGACCTGGCTGAAGCCCAGAAGACAACATTAGCAATCAAAAACAATAGGAGGGCTGCTAGGATAATTGATAAAAGAGATAATCATAGGGCTCCCCAACAAAGCAACAATTATCATTATAGACAGGAGAATACATATAGGAATGAAAGGCTGAGGTTGCATGATGTGCCTTATAATACAAACTGGAAGGATGGAAAACCTATAACAGCTAGGCCTAGGAGCAAAGAGACTCCTAATCCTTTGAAGTGGAAGGGAACCTATATGGTAAGTAATAATTACTTATGTGAAGCCTGTGATAAGCCACATTCCCCAGATTATTGTGTTGTAGCCCAAAGAATGCAAGAAGAAGAAATGTTGATGAACAATGGAGAAGATCACAAAGTCTATTTGACTTCGAACACTTTTCACCATGTGGAAGAAGGTTACTCATCTTTAGAGGATGAGGGTTATGAGTATGATGTTTTAGATCAGAAATACAATTTCCACATGGCTGAACAACAAATCCTTTCTAACTTTGAAGAAGATTATACAGAGCAACATTCTATTGAAATTCCCATTCAATATAGTATGAGAAAGCTTACTGAAGAAGAGATAAAAAGATTAACTGTTGCTGCAGTTGAAGAAGCAAAGAGTAAGTACTATTTGAGAAACAAGACAGTAAATGAGAAGGAAGGTGTCCCTCAAGGAATCTTTATGAAGGAACAAAAGGTGACGCAAGGAATTGTGAAGAAGCCAGAAAATAAACAGCATGATAAAAGTGAATTGAGGCTTTTCCAAAAGGAGGAAGTGAAGTAATTACACAAAGAGATGCAAAGGCCTGATCAGAATCAGCCAAGTAAAGGAGAAAAGGAAGAAAACAAAGGAGAAACGCCAGAACAAAAGAAAATGGTAAAAGGGGAGAATTCTTCTTTTGACTTCACTCAGGGTTTGTCTCAGGTAAAGATGTCTGTTCCATTCCTTGAGATGATGAAGATTAAGGAGTACATAGACAGTGCTGTTCAATTGATAACAAATTTTGAAAATAGAGTGGCTACTAAAGCAGTTAGTAGGCAAGAGAAAGTAAAAATCCCAGACGTCTGCTTGAGTGATATATTAACAACTCCCCCACAAGTTGATCCTTTTTTCACTACATTTCTTATAAATAACAAATTGCTGAGAAATTGCATGATTGACTCTAGAGCTGCTATAAATAGCATGCCAGTAGGAGTTATAAAATAGCTTGGCATGAGGGTGGATACATATGAGGGAAAATTCTATGCAATGGATAACCGACCCGTTCTTGTGGTGGGTATAATGAAAAATGTTGAAGTCAAACTGGCTACTTATCCACAGGTGGCTTATAATATAGATATAACAATAATTGATGCCCCTCCTCAGTTTGGTATGCTTTTGACCTTGTCTGTTACCCTAAAGCGTATCAAGAGATTGGCAGCCTCTTGAGGCATTCCGCCTGCATTTTTGAGAGCTAACAATATGTCTTGAGATCCTCATAACTCCATGCTATAATATCTTGATATACATGTAATGCATCAATTATCCCTTTCTTCTCTTTTGGGGTGCATACCTTACCAATGAAGACATTCTTCACATTTTTGGCAATACCCATATTATGTATATCACATTGATTGTCTGTTGACTCCTTCTTGGTCTACTGATTCTGATCCCTTATTCTATCAAAGTTGAATATCCTTTCAAGTTGCACCATACCTCTCAGTATTGTGTTGGTCTTCAAATTTATAACACCTTCCAAATCTAGTTCTACCTCTTCTAGCTCTACTTCATCAATGATCTGAGAGGCAAAGACATTTTAACTGGTAATAAAATCTAAAATATGCTTATCATCTTCAAATACCTAGAAATTAGTGACATTGTCGGGCACTAATGGAGTAGGGGTAAGCTCCACCATAAACTTCTTCAAGCCAGATAATGATAGGGGCTATAAGGTATTGGCTACTTGGGCTAATGCATCAATAGTTTAGCTTTTATTCCAAGGAATCAATTGAATATTAAATGCATCAAACCCCTCTAACAAGTCCCACACTCTATGCTTGTAATTGGTTAACCTTCTATCATGGCATGAATACTATTTCTTGGCATGCTTTATAACTAGTTCTAAATCTCCAAAAACTTGGAATGCCTTGACTTTCTTTCACAATTCCATCAATAATCCATGCACTAGCACCTCATATTCTACCACATTATTTGTGTAATAAAATTGTAACCTATGTGCTATGAAAAAGGTCTTACCAGTCATACTGATCAATTTGAAGCTTGCACCAGCCCCTTGTTTCAATTTGGAACCATCAAAACGTAAAGTCTAGAAATTAGTTGGGCGAATACCTTTTGAATTTACAAAGCATGCCTCATCCTTGGGCAAAGGATCAACTTTCAGATCAATAAGTTGTTTATGTTTTGGCCTATCCTGAATTTTCTGCTCACTAGTTTGAAATTTTGTTATTGGGTTGATTTTTCTTTTAATCTCATCTACAATAATTTGGAAAAGAAAACATTCAAATTCAGAGTGAGACGCCTCATGTACTCTACACCAACTAGGCAATAACAGCTCTTTAAAATCCATTCTACCCCCTAGATGAACTTGATCCTAGGCACACTTCCTCATAAACTCTTGGAAACTTTCAAATAGTCTGATATTACTGTCAACTTGTGGATATTCATTATCATAACTAATTATTACTCCAATGATGTTAGGAAGTTTGGTTAGGTCTTTAGGTGCAACATTAAAACCTCTTGTTTCTTCCACTTCATCTACAGTTGCAACAAGGACATAATTCCCTAATTCAGTTTCTAAAAATAACACTTCATTTGTTGTGTTGTTGTATTCAGTGATCATAAATCTCATCCTTGGCTCATGTTCTATGTTATGTCCCTTTTTCCAAAAAATAGAACTTACTAAAAATAGTAAGTCTCCATTATCCATAAATAGTAAGCCGGAGGTATCAGGTCATTGGAATATAATATTATTTAATACTTATATTGCCCTAGTGCAATTTTTATCTAAAGAACAAATAAATATTAATCATTTAGTGGTGCCAAAATAGGTGGGTCGTGAGTTTTGGAGAAAAACACTTTAACCTCATGTAAGTAGCTCAAAAAATGCATTTTGAGCTGTCAAAAGACGCCTTATAAGTGGTATAATATGAAAGGCTAAGTTTAGAGGTGTTATAATGCATTTTATGACTTTTTAAAGAGCCTAAATTTGGGGAGGAATATTTGGACGTGAATCCGATGTTTGGTAGAAGTTTATGAAGGAACACAAAGACCACTGAGAGGGGGGGGTGAATCAGTGGGCAGCAATTAAAAACTTTCTAAACAATTTAACAATAAACTCTAAAAGCATAAACTTGAAGCAAAGGTAAGGCAATTAAACCAATCACACAAAATGTATCCCACAACACAAGATGTACGAGGAAAAACCCAAGATGGGAAAAAAACCTCAGTGAGAATAGCTGGTGGAGGCTACTACTCCAATCCAGCCTCACAATGAAGATGTCTTTGGTTACAATGTATGGGCACCAACCCAAAGGAACACCAATTCTTGTTTTATGAGCACCAAATCAAAGGAACACCTATCAATAAGATATTTTACAATAAGATATTTTGTTTATAAATCAGTATCATGTTACAAATGAAGTTTTGTAACTCAAAATATTTCTGCAATTATGTTAAACTTACTGTCCTCAAACAACTTCTAGTCTTCTATCACCAACCAACTCTTGCAAGTATTCTTGCACTCGCTCTTTTCGGCTCTCTTTCAGCTTCACACTAATCTCTGTGATTTCATTTCACATAAACAAGCCTTCACATACTTCTGTAGAAAATAAAAACATTCTTTACTTAGAAAAATGTGCATACTCTATTTTTACAAAGTCATCTAAACTCTTCTCACACCTATTTACTCTCCACTCTTACCCACACTCTTTTTCAATACTGGAGATGGATACTATAGTATGTTCAACACACAATAGCAATAAAAAATAACAATCATTTTATTATTACTACTGTAGAACAAAAATTTGTAGCCCTAATCATTAAACAAATAATTCTGCAATTTATTGTTAGTAACTTTCTGGCTTTTCTGTAGCAATTTGATTGTAGATTTCTGATATTCTCTTGTAGCAGCTCAAGCTCTCTATCCAATATCATTTCAAGGCTTACAATAAATTAATATTCCTGTAGCAGCATGATTTTTTAATTCGTGACATCTTATTTCTATCAACACAACACTTGAATTTACCCTAATATTCTTTATCAATCTGCAATGATTGCAAAAGATAAAAAACCTAAATCTTATCTTTCCTTTGTTCTTCCATCTACAGATTTTTAATGCTCTTCTTGAGAAGCTTAAGGATTTGATGTTGCTACACCTTTTTAGACTGGCTGCCATTGATTAAAAAGCTTCTTCTTTTATTTTTTAATAAAAAAAATCAATTTTTTTTTGCATCAATTTGCCCAGATTAATCTGCAACTTACAAATCTGATCTCAAGGTCTAATCTGCAATAAATAATTTTATCTAGGGAATCCCTAGAAATTGAAAAGATAAAACATACAACATTGCTATAGAAGGATGCTTCACGACAAAGCAAAGAATGAATAAAATATGATTTTATTCGACCCAACCCAAAGTAGCTCAAAAACAAGGAAAGAAGATTTTTTAAAAGGAAAAAAATCTGATTTACATCGATCAAGAGAAACCACCTTGTTGAAAGAGGTGTTGACTAAAAGTTTAAATTGCCATACCTTATGCAAACAAAAGTTAAGTCAGCTGCATATTATCCTGTAGCTGTCACACTCTCTGAACATTGACAAAAGTGAATCTAATCTTTTGTAGCTACACTCAGCAAAACCCTAGCAGAAAAAAGAAATGATTTAACCAGCCAAACTCAAGATAATTACAAGTTCATCATTCATCCAATCTCCCTTACCCACGTTAGCTTTCACTCATTGGTCCAAGCTGCAAAGGTGGCTTTTTGTATATTAAAATTGTAACTTGCTTTTTAAAGTCATTTTGACTATGTTAGATTTGTCACTATGAAGCTCATGTCGCCAGGTAGACATCTTCCTATCGCCTAAACTATACTCAACTATAACTACAAATTGAGATGTTTATGTAGCTATACCTGTTCCTGTAGTTGCATACAAACATTGAATACCAAGAGTTAACATCAATGGAAATCTAATGCCAACCCATCAAAACTCAAATTCCAACAAGCTTCATCTAATGCCAATAGTTTCTAGTTGATCAAGAGTCTATAAATATTGGTCACTTTGCATGTAGAAGAATCTTTATGCATTTTACAAGCGTATGCTTTCTTATTTAGAGGCTAAGAAACCATTGAAGGGGTTATCTTCTAGGCTGATAAACTAGGGAGATAGAGACTTGCAGGCAGTGGGTTTATAGGTCTCCAGAGGCAACTTCATACAGGGGTTGCAATTGTGCTTTCAAAGGAGTTTTATTGTGTGCTTTTGCAGGATTTTTGGTTGTGGATTTTGGTGTGTTTTCTTTGGAATTTATAATCTACTATTTTTCTATTCTGAGTAGCACTATTGTTTGTTATTTTGTTGTTATAAACAGATCCAGGATATTTGTATTCATTCTCTATCATTATATTGGAATTCTTGAGAGATTTTTGGTGTAAATTTGTTGGGGTTTTGATGTATTTTGAGTTGTCAAATTGGTAGCAATTATGCATATTGTAAGGGGAGATCTATAGATTGTCCAAAGTACCTTTTTACAAGCTATTATGCTGCCAATTTTTTTGTAGAACTCTCATATTTATTTCTGCAATAAAATCCTAAGTGTGGTTGGCTTCATTGGTGCAATTTTCAACGCACTCAATTTCACAATTTTTACCTGTTTACAAATAAAATCTCAAAAAATTGATAAAGAATTAAAGAATTGCAAAAATCAGGTTTAATAATTTATTGGGGACATTATAGTGGTATCAGAGCCACGATCTTTTCATCCTGAGGGTTTGATCATATTTTGTAAAGGGAAAGAGGAGTTAAAAGATGGCTGATCACATGGAAGATTTGGCTAGAGATCTAGTAGCCATTAGAGAAACATATATTAATCAAGATGAAGGATTTAGAAATGCAATTCCATACAATGATTATATATATCAGATGTAGAGAATGATTGCCATCAAGGGTCATGGACAAAATTTAGAATCTAATGGAAGAAATCTTGGGAGCAAGGTCACAAAATCTTCAACACCAACTTTTGATGGGTTAGACAAGATCTCAGTCAAAGCATGGTTATTTGAGATGCAAGACTATTACTATTCCAGTTCAATGGAGGAGAAAGTTTCCATTCAGTATGCGATCTTGCACCTTGAAGGAGTTTCTCATGATTGGTGGCATCAAGGAATGAACACCCAAGATCACATTCAGGTAAATTCATTTGATGAATTTTTTCAATAGTTGATTGATATATTTGAAGAAAAAAGGTTGAAATATGTTAAAGAATCTGAGACAAATGATAGAAACACTTGAGACACAAAATCAAGATATGGAGGAGATGGTGATGATTCATCATAAAGAAAAATCAGATTTTCAAAAAGAAGAGGGAGTTCAACCAAAGGTACTCCAAGTCATAGTGGTTGAAGGTAGCAATTCTTTAATTAAAGAATATTTCAGTGATTTCTAGTGAGCTTCCATTTCAAGAAAATGTAAGCACGAAAAAGGTGTTAGTGCTAAGTGAGAGTGGTCAATATAATGGCTCTATTGTTGGAAATAATTTCATAATGGATTCTATAGCTCAATCTTATCCTACTAATGATTTTCATTATGAGAGTGACAGTTTTACTATGAATTTCTTGGAAATTCATAAATCAACAAAGGGAGATTTTAGTTCTAGGAAATTGGAGCATGACCCTCTCAAAAAGGAAATAACACACGATAAGCACAATGAATACTTTCACCTTGATTGGAGCAATCGACCCACTTTTACATGGGACCTAGCTGTGCCATCACCTAAGCATGTTAAGGGTGTATTTTGGAATGAATATCCCTTTCATTCCAATATTGTTTTAGTTTCATCTTAGGAGTTATGCGAGGAGGATAACATTGAGGAAGCAAAGGATGAAAGGTATGGCGATTATGTTGAATACAAATAAGATTTTTTAATTGTTTAGTTTTGATTCTGACCCAAAATATAGCAGCCTTGATGTCAATCAAAGACACATAAGCCTTGGTTGTGAGCATAAACACAGTAGCCTTGTTTTCCATAAAATGGGTAAAGGAGAAGTTCACGAGGATTGGGACAACCATGGTGTTGTTGGTGACATAGTAGTGAAGAAAAATCATGATGAAGAATGCAATTTTAATTTGATACAACCACTAAAGAGATGAAAAATCTCAATACCAAAACATTGGGTATGTAATGCATTCTACTCTTCAAGTATTCAAATAGTTATGTGTGTGCAATGGTTACATTCCATGTGTGAGTTTCTACATTTAATCATCATTTTAGAATAATAAATAAAACATGTGAAGGGAAAAATATGGTGTTTGAAGGAGTATTCAAGGAAACAATGGGAGTAGGCACATATCTGAAGACTTCTTGTAGGAGATAGGTTTCATGGATAATAAGATTTTTGGTGATAGAGGATATGCATGCTATCACATTTTATTGTAAGGATTATAGTTTTCATTTTTATTTTCAAGTGTTTCCAAATCAATATAGCATATTTTTCAGTATCATGTTCCCAAGAATACTCTTGGATAGAGGAATGCAACATGTCGTAGAGTTGGAAACTATGTGGAAGAATGATGCCACATATCTTGACCAAGACAATGGCATTCAAGGCTTTCAGAAGGATGCAACAAAAGAATCTTTGGAAGGGATTGAAAAGGTAAACAACTCATGTCATGTGCTTTTCATTTCAAATTCATTTGTGAAAAGATATGATGTTTTAGGGGATGATATTTGGGATTCCTTAACACAAATGATGGGCTCCATTCAATTTGAGAGCTTGAAGTTGACATATGATACACTATGTGTTTATGAGGAGGAGTTACAAGATGTCTCCATTAAGGGGTATTCACATGAGAAGGTAAAACAGTGGAAGAAACTCAAGGGAAGTTCTAATGATTTTAATAGCTTGCATCTTAGTGGCCCATGCATAATACTTACAATCCAAACAAAGAAAGAAGCTACAACATTGATGGGAAAAACACAAGAAGCTTGGGTTAAGTTTGTAAAGGTATCCATATCATGCCATGTACTTTTCATTTCAAATTTCTTATCATATTTGTCTATGGGATGTGATGTTGTAGGAAATGGAGTTGTTATGGTTGTTTTTGAAAGGAGGAGCTCCATGAAGTTTGAAAGCATGGAGAGTGAAGTTTCAAAAAAATGGTTTTAATTTCTTCTCCAAACCATTTAGCTTGTTGAAGAAAATAATCTATGGGTTGTTGATTTTGAATAATTTCATAGGTGTGTAGATGTTGGTGAAGATATTTTAAAACCTCACATGGATTTCCACTAATTCAACATTAGACATACTGATGATTGTTACTTAGGTTTGTCATTTCAGTAGTTGTTACATCAATTGAATGTTGTTGATTTCAGTAAATTTAGATATGAACAACTATATATTAGTGTCTTTGGGGGAATAACACTTGATGATGTTAGAAGAAGGTATACAATATTGGATAGCACTAATACACCTATCATAACACTTATTTGGAGAAGATACAAGGAAGTTGTTCCTGTAGTGCAGTATGTGTGTGTTGTTTGCAGGTATCCTATGAAGTTGTGTGAAGATTTATGGGTTTTGTGTATTGGGGAGTGTGATACTATTATAGATCAATTTTATGCTTTGGTAGTGTAGACATCCAAATTTGACCACTCCCACATGGTCAAATTCATCCCCTTTATTCATCTATTTCATATTTCATTGATATTAATTAAATGATTTATTTAATTAATATTTCCCCTTTGCCTAAAGTTTCTAAAGTATTTAATTTAATAATTAAATACTTTACCTTTCATCCCTTCCTCTCTAAATTAAATAAATACATCAATTTATTTAATTTAGTCATTTAGCCTTTTGAATTTAAATCAATTTTAAATTCCCTCTTTTCTCTCTCCTTGTCACATCCTCCATAATCCCCTTCTAATCTAGATTAGTTTAATTGATCCATGATTAGGATGTGCACACCTTTAATCATGATTAATGTCACATCCTCCATATTTTTCCACTTGCCTCTAATCCTTCATTAGTCTTCTTAATCAATTGTTTGCACAACCTTAATCTAATCCTCATGCCATTTTTGGTATGTCCTCCAAGTCAACCTATCATAAGTACTTTCTCTATTTAGCCTTGACCTCTTCCCCATGTGAATTAAAAATTTACATTTATTCATTTAATGCTACCCTTTTCCCCATGAAGGTTGTTGGGAAATTCTAAACCCTCTCATAAGTCACATCACTCACATGGGACAAGGACCTTGTCTTATCCTCAAGGTACTTCTAATCACGTGAATTTAAAATTCACATTTATTTCTCCAACCACTTCTCTCTTCCCCATGATGATTAGTGAGGAATTCTAAAATTCCTCACTTGTCACCATCCTTCCACATGGGGACAAGAACTTCCTTTTTGAGAAAATCTTCACCTAATCCCAAGGTACTTGTTGATGTGTTTTTATGCACTTTTCAACACAGGTAATGCATAGGTGCATCACCTCTCTTGAAAGACAATCTTCCATAATTAGATTGCAGAACACTATCCCAAGGTCTCTAATGTCAGGTCTTAACAGTGCTTGGAATATCTCAATTGTTTGATGTGATTTTCTAGAATCACAAAGCAGTCTTATGGATGAGTTACAAAGTGGGGAAGTTGGATTTGCAAATGCAGTTTTAAAGTGCTAGAAGTGAATGAACAGTGGCTATCCACTCAAAACAGCAAGTTGAAACTCATCAAGTTCATCTGATTTAGCTTCATGGTGATGCTTTGGATCCTACTCTAACCAAGGATTAAAAGAAACAGCAAAAGGAGAAGGGTTAAGAAAGCTATTCTAATCCTAAGCTACGAATGAACAGTAACAATGGTGGCTGCTAAAGTAGACAGGCTTCCTAAACTGAGTTTTGCTTGACCAAGAGAAACCTTCAGCTATACAAAACTAGTGCAATCTTCTAAGGTTTGCTAATTTTCAAATTACACATACACATCATGAACATGCAATTGAACTAGGTTGCAACAATGATAGAAATAAGCCTAGGCTAACTTTGCACAACAACTTGTCATCAACAAGTGCTAAAAGTATGGGCTGAAAGCTCATCAAATACTATAACAACAATACCATCATGACAACCATTCAAGAAACTACAACTGAAACTACTATGGAAGGAAAAACTATGCATGCAAGATGAGCAAAATCAAAGAGAACATCCATAAATCATGCAATGTTGTCTTCTATAACTGCAAATGCTTTTTACAACAGCTCTCCAACCCTTACAAATGAGGGGCAAGCCCCTATTTATAGTTTTCCAAAGCCCAAATGAATGGCTAGGATCAATTTCCAACGAATGGCCCAGATTTGATTTACATTAGGGTTTCACCTATCCCACAATATTTAGCAATTAAAAAATGCATTCCTTGTCTTTTCCCTGTTTTGTCATCTAGTGCCAATCACTATAGCAGTTTTGTCATTTAGCTGATTGCCCTTTTACTGTAGCTGAAACTGCCTGAAAGTTGCCTTCTTTCTTGATGTGTTTGCAGTGTTCTTCCTTGGATCAAATGAGCCTGTTGACGATTGCCATCAATGGATTGGTTGCCCCTGATGAGAGGACAACTACCTTATGCATTCCTCAAGGCCACCCCCTTGCATTTTTATCCTTGACTCCTTAGCACAGTCCTTCTTCTAACGTCGACCCTATTGGTGGGTGCTAGCGGGAGAAGTGATCATGAAATGAATGGTGACGGGAGCAATGTATTTTTCCTTGTTCAGCTTTCTTGATGGATCTTCCTGACGGACCCGCGGTAGGCTCCTTGAATCCTGTGTACATGAAATGATGTAAGTGCTTTCATACAAAAATTAAGGAAAACGTTAGTCAAATCTTGCAAGATCTTTGTTAGACCCATCCATGCATAATCAAAAGATCATAATATTCACATTTGGAGCTCATTTGGACAATAAACATTAATTCGGGCCGCTGGGGCTCCACGGATGTTCCAAAACAGCCAAAGGGGGATGAAGCTCAGACGAACGAGGGACGGCAGATGATGGACGGATGATGGATGACAAATGGCGAGGGATGATGGTAGACCCGGGAGGCCGAAAGGACGGTAGGTGGTGGGCGGTGGACGACGGACGACGGCGGACAAACGACGGACAATGAAGGATGGTAGACGAACAATGGTGAAGCGACGATGGACGGAAAATGACGGACGATGGATGAACGACGAGCGTTGGACGGATGATGGATGACAGATGAACGATGGCGGATAGATGGATGACAGTGAAGCGACGATGGATGGACGGTGGACGACGGATGACAAACAGACAACGAGCGATAGATGGTAGACGACGGACAGCGGACGATGGGCGACAGATGGCAGACGAATGATGACAGGTGATGGATGAAGATGGGCGATAGATGGTGAACGGTGGATGATGGGTGATGGACGACAGATGGATGATAGATGGCGGATGGCAGATGATGGGCTACAGACGGACGACGGATGACAGACGACAGACAGATGATGGACAGGTGATGAACGAATGCTCGACTGAACCTCGACAGTACAGGAGGGTCATGGCAGAGAGGGCCAAATTTAGGCATGTCGGTCGAGGTTAGATTTCAAATTTGAGCTCATTTGGATCGATTTAGGAGCATCCGGAGGTCCGTGGCTGGAAAGCCATCCAGAGATGGCTGTTTGGAACGGCCGGGCAGAAACAGAGTTTCGGGATAGGAACTCTAGGACCTGGGGTTTGGCAAGTCAAAAGGGTAGCCAACACTTCACCACTTTCAAGTGATCAGGCTCAGAGGGCTGGGATGCCACGATGCTTTTTCCGTTTGGGACGACAATCATTAGACGAAAGTCCAGAGTTTTGAGCCCGAGAGGGGAGGAAGCCATCAGTTCATTTTCAATTTTCAATCAGGTGGATGGAGCTCATTCTATTGATAGCCAATCGACGAGACATCACTCATTGTCCTGGTGACTAGGAGTTTCCAGTCGGTGTGAAAGTCTCCCTCGGAGAAAGGTCTCGGCGAGAACTTTGTGTCTTTCCGACTAAGCACATCGGTAGGAGTTTTCATGCGGCGGGGAGATGTCTTGGTGAGATCTGAATGTCTTGCCAAATGATGAGAAGAATGCTCATCAGCGAGAGATTTATGTCTTCGACGAGAGGTATCATCGACTTCCTCGTGTCTTGCTGAACAAGCACCTTGGTAAGAGGTGAACCAGGCCCGACGTCAGTGTTGGCCGTTGGATTTTCTTACTGAGTCTTCATGGCAATGGGGAGTCAGAGCCCAATGCGCAGAAGGCTGGGGAGGATTTTCCATTTTAGTGGCAGAAATGAGACAGAGCTTCAGAGGCCAGGGCCTAGGAGGGGCGAGGCTGTTTAGAGTTCAGATTGGGGTTCCAGCGGACAGACGACGGCGGAACCAGGAGGCTGGAAGGATGAGGTCCTTTGGCCGTAGGGACATGGTAAATGCCGTAGGGAAACCCGAGGAGGTGAACCCGAAGGGTCTGTTGGAGCTGTAAATTTCTGCAATATTTCACATGTTTTCCATAGCCCTAAGATTTCTACATGAGTCCTCATCATTGGCTTTTTACTTATTTCTTGCCATATTACTCCATATGTTCCCTTGGGTCATGCATTTTCTGCATTCTAGTTCCTATCGGTGGAGGTCCGTGACTGTTTCCCCGACTCATGTTACGCTTTTTGCTTGCATGAGTCTATGTTTCCTATCAGCAAGACTCATCTGATGTCACGGAGATCACAGGTCTTCTGCATTTTTCATTCGGCAGGGCGTTTCTATTGTTTCGGCGACCGTGGAGGCTTCTATCGGCATATGTTCTGGCCGTCGGGGTAGTGTTTTACCGAATCCAATATGTCTCCCCAACTATGCTTGTGGTGGTTCATTGGTGAAGGCTATGGGTAGCAACGGGGGGTCTTGGCGAGTATCATTTGTCTTACCGACCAGAGGAACAGTGGCATCCATTCGGCAAGAGCTGCGGTGTCGGTACAGTGTCCTAGAAAATTCTTGGGTCTCAATGACAAACACTATGAAGGAACTTATCAGTATGAGTTAAAAATTTCGGCCTATGGTCTTGGTGAATCCTGTATGTCATACCGAATTTTCAAATGGAGGCTCATTCAGTGAGAAATTTTGAATGTCTTGGTGAGGATGAAATATAACAAAGGGTACCGCTCGGTGTGACTTATTTGTGTCAATATGTGGTCTCATCGAGTAAGTCATGTTTCATTGACTGTGCACGTGGATATCTATCAGCCAAGCTAGGGGATTCTCCTAGCAATCTAATGTAAGTTCGGGATGCTTCGGTGAGACTTTTGTTTCGGTATGTGGTCTTGGCGAGCTCGTCGGGTCCTACCGATAGGTATAATGAATGGACTGTGTCAGTGAGAAAATTGGATTGTCCCAACGACCTAAATGTATATGAAGATCTTTGGTGCAACGTGATGTGGTCTTTGGCATGTCTCCCTAATATCAGAGTGTCACAACAACTGTGTGCAAAGCAATGGAACACATCGGTATGATGCTTCCTGTGTCCTAGCAAATGTAAACACAACAGAACGCATCTCGGGGAGACATAAGGAATTCTCTGTGACTTCTCTCCAACTCTATTGAGCTATAACAAAACACACGTACAGTTGCTTCTTGTCTTTGGTGAAACATAGTGTATTCTATATGATCTCTCCATGACTCCGATCAGTCACTGTGAAATCCTATAACACAGAGTCAGGGTGAGGAATAGGGGAGCACGACAGGGACCAAAGCAGCAATGAACGATATTTTGCCTTCGGCATACTTGCTGACTGTCCTAGCGACTGTTCCATTGGTGATTAACAATTTTCAAATGCTGTTGGCCAACATGAGATTTTCTAGCATACTGTTGCTGGCCGACGTGGATTTGCCCGAATTTTGTGGAGGGTCGATATTGAGTTTCAAATGTTTTATTTTCTTAATGTTGGGTATAAATATGTTTCATCATTTGAATTCACTATTTTTCTTTATATCTGTTAATTAGGATTTTAGGATTTAGATATGAGGATTGCTATCAAGTTTGGTTTTATTTTGTTCACTGTCATCTGCCGTTGTGGACAAAGCGTTTTAGAAGGATAATCATAAGATAAGCTTGCTCAATTCAAAAGGTACACCCGCTTGGGTTTAGCAGCACCTAAAGAGTAGAAGGTTGAGTTCTCTTGGCCTTGTCTTTTACTCTAAAGCGTATCAAGAGATTGGCAGCCTCATGAGGCATTCAACCTACATTTTTGAGAGCTAACAGGGTCCCAAAAGTAAACTGCCAAAAGATCTCCGCAAAGGAAGAAGACTTACCAAAAATTAGGTAGGTGAATTTGGTTAGGGGAATTTTATCATTTGAAGGCACATGACTAATTTGGGCTTGGAAAATGGGGTACGCAAAACAAGACAAGAGCAAAGTATCCCGTCGGGAGCGAAAAGAGGGGGTCCCTGCCTACGGTGGGGCGTGTGTGCAAAACATGCACAACAGTACTTACAATTACCTCCACCTCATATGTCCTCTCTCCACCTCACATTTCCTTTTGCCACGTCCTTTTCC
Source organism: Sequoia sempervirens (assembly GCA_007258455.2). Lineage (NCBI taxonomy): Eukaryota > Viridiplantae > Streptophyta > Pinopsida > Cupressales > Cupressaceae > Sequoia > Sequoia sempervirens. The sequence continues at coordinate 397,728,784 of VDFB02086081.1, read as the reverse complement.
ACATGGCAAGATGTGAGGGCTTGTGAGTCCTCAACTCATCACAACCCTCCATCTTGCCCATGTTGGCTAAATCCTAGCCATTCAAATCCTCTAGAGACTCTTCCCCTAAAATATTGGATTTTGTCTCATTTCTCTCAGAACATAACATGCATTCACAATTCAAGCACTAGCAACTCTCAAGCACTCTACATTTTGTATTCAAGCTCACCCTCCATTGTTGAATCCTCAAGCTTTCATCTCACACATTTATCCAAATACCCACCTCCATCTTTGCATTCATCATCCCATTTAGAGCATTTTTCATATCATTTTACCTCATTTTCCATCAACAAGCACATATCTAACCTACATCAAAGGGCCAACCAAAAAGATCACTTCGACAAGGTATATCTCTTGATTTAAGCTTTATTTTGTTCAAGTCAATTTAGGCTAATTTTGAGGTGGTGTTGTGTTATTTCTCCTTATTGCATTTCTTTGTTGTTTTACATCTTTTAGGGTAGGGAATCACACTGCACACATTTTTGGCACACCCGGTGGGACCCACAAATGTGTCTGCTATTTTATTATGCTTTATTGTTTGAATTTTTGCAGGTTCAGGTTACACAGAGGTGACTCCGCAACTAATAGGGGTGACCCTGTCCTCAAGATAGGCAACCTTGCCCTCACCAAAGGCGATTTTGCCTTTGCAGAATCACCCATCTATGAAACAGGGGCAAATCTGCTCCCTGTTTCCTAAACAGGCGACCTTTCCCTCAAGATAGGCCACCCTTTCCTCAACAGGGGCGATTCTGCCCCAGACAAAGGTGATTCTGAGGTAAATAGAGACTTAAAGTGTTATTTCCAAAGTTTGTTTCTTGTCATTTTTTTAGTACTAACCCCCTAACTTGTTTTTTAAGTGAATGTGTTTATTTTTACTAACATTTGTGCAGTTGTTTCACATCTTTCCAAGGCCAGAGATCTAGACTACTAGCAGTTTATTGCAGAACAATCAGTCCCATTGTAGCTAGTCTTGTTTGTTTGCTTGTTTTCATACTAGTTAGACACATAGATCTAATTAGGGGGAGTCAATATATCTAGTTGCTATTCTTGAAAGTGGAATATTGACGTATCCAATCCCGTTGCGCCATTCGATGATCCTAGGTGAAGAGAAATCATAGTCCACTTAGTCCTTTATGTTATCTAGGAGGAACTAGATCGTTCAAGCTTTCCCCTTGCGCTTCATGCGAGCCTAAGGACTAACCAAAAATGTCTAGTGTTTTCTTTTAGCAGGACTTGTTTGGGGATTTCATCACTTCAAGGGACAATCCCAACCACATGTACCGGCGGGGTATATAAAGGGGGGAGAGCCAAAACTATACCTCAATCCAGTCATGTTGTGTCTAGCGAAGTGTCGAAGCTAGGGTGATACCTAAATAAGACATCAAGAGTTGGTCCAAGTTTCCAGTACTTTACTGGGGTTTTCGACTCATGCCTATGATAGGCTAGTGTTCACAGTTGTGCCTCACGTATCATGCATATATCGAGGAATCCCTAGTTTTCCTTGTTCAACCTAAATAGAGGATCGTGTTGGCCATACCCATCTTACTAATCTTAGGATTGTGTTGTTTGATCTCTCTTCTTTGTGTGAAACTAGTGTATGTCTTTTGGTCAAGTCAGCCTTTGCCTTCTATTTGCTGTTTGCTGTGTTTTCATCCTTTGCCTTAGTTATTTTCATCCAAGTCAAGTCTAAATCTACTATTTAGGTGAGTTTGACTTTGTTAGGGGTGAACTTACTATTAACAAGGGTGACCTTGCTATCCACACAGGCGACCCTGCCTTTTATCTAAGTCATTTTCCCAGTCTGCTCTTGTCAAAATCGCCCATCCTTCACTAGTTAGGTGAGCCTGCCTCTGAGTTAGGTGAGCCTGACCTCTAAAGTGGTGATTTTGCCCCTTGTTAGAGACATTCTGTCAGTCAAAACAACCCATCACAATTGCCTGTTTCATGAATAGGGGCGACCTCACCCCCAAGTTGGGCGACCTTGCACCTTGGTTGGGTGAGCTGGCCCCCAAGTTGGGCAACTTTTCCCCTAAGTTGGGTGACCTTGCACCTTAGTTGGGTGATTTTGCACCCTAAACAACCAATCCAACCTTTCATTTAGCCATTTCATTTGTTTGTTTCCTCATTCTAATAGTCCATTTGCCCGTTCTAATAGTCCATTTCCCCATTCTGAGAGTCAGTTTCCTCGTTCGGTTAGTCTGTTTCCTTATTCAATAAGGCCGCTTCCTCGTCAGGCGAGTCCATTTCCCTGTTTGGTTAATTCGTTTGTCTGTTTGGTTGGTCTGTTTCCTTGTTCGTTGACATCGTTTGACTGTTTTAAGAGTTAGCCAAGTCTGAAAGCTGTTTAGGCGAGCCTGTCACCTAGTTGGGTGACCTTTCCCCCAAGTTGGGTGACCTTGCATCCTAGTTGGGCGATCTTGACCCCAAGTTGGGTGATCTCGCACCTTGGTT
>VDFB02086081.1:397670595-397719251 GCA_007258455.2 Sequoia sempervirens | reverse complement strand
ACACGTGTCACCAGCCAATTGGACCTCCTTGTGATATTCCAAAAATTTGTTACAACAGCAATCTCCCCAGAGAATCTTCTTGTCCATCATGCCCGCTGAGAATGGTTGATGCAGCAACAAAAAACTTCAATAATTCTACACCTAGACTGTCACCAAAAAACAAAACTAGAATCTATTGTAACTGCAACAGCTGATTTGTCAACCATTAGCAACCTACTCCTTTTCACTCTTCCTCGGTTAAATATATATTTACCCATTTCTGGTACTCTTCATCAGTTGGCCAATCAAAATTTATCACCTCATTCACCTTGACACTATAAGGTTTGTACTTAACTGCCACCTGATTCGCTTCTCTTTCAAAAGACTCCAAGAATAAGCTGGTGCTAATGATTTTGTCCATACAACTCACCAACAAATCATAATCGAGTTACCCTGTTTTTGAGGGTTTTGTAGTCCAAACATGATATAAAGGGGCTCTTACACTTTTTGTGATTACTGCAGCTTTTGTAAGAGGCCCCATGGATACTGTTGTAATTGTAGGATGCATGAATAGTGCGTAGGATGAGAAATAAAGAAGGTATAGTTGTTGTCCTCAATAGTTTTGTGAAGAAAAGCATGTGAAATGAGAGGTTCAAGCCTAGGTTTCAACAAAACATGTATGGGAGATATAATTTTATGAATTTTTATCCATGTGCAGACCTAATGGGTTGTTTTTGAATGCTAAATATAAATGATATACATACACACACACACATGCACCCATATACATATATATATATACATATATATATATATATATTATTACATATATATACATATTATTAGTATATATATATATATTATTATTATTATTAAGCATATATATATATATACATATATATATATATATACATGTATGCATGTATGCATGTACGTATATGCATTTTTAAACGTAAATGTAAATGTGAATTACCTAATGCTCTCCTAAAACAATAAATGCAACATATCATTAAAGAAATCTATATCTATGTATATAAATGTGTATTTCTAAATGCAAAAGAGCATATGGTTTTGTAGTGTTATAGATACAACATATCCATAAATTAATGTAATTAAAAGTCTAAATTATTCAACACATATCATATGAAATCGATCAAACTATTAAACTACCTGAGAAATAAATGAAAACAATAAATGCATATGTATGTGTATTTGTAAATGTAAGTGTAAAATAAATAAGAATAATGAAAATTATAAAACAATACAAGGAAAGGTCTCCTCCCTTCTTGGTAGTGATAACCTCCTCCACACACAACCCTTAAAAATTATGAAGAGAGGAATATAATCTTTGAAGAAATCAAAGTTGATTCTCTCCTACCTGATGCAATTAGTCATTTTATCCTTACAAACATTTATAGTGATTACTAGAGGCAAATACACCAATTCTTCATAATAGAAGAATTTGATCATACTTTTCCAATGATGGCATTATGAGAAAACCTTTGGTTAAATGAATAATTCCTAGCTAAGTTCTTTAAATCATGTCCAACCATATAAGAGAAGACCGTTGCTATGTGTACCTGGATACCATGGAGAAAGGCTAGTCTTTGGGCTCTTTCATCAATTAGCCTACCTTAAAACATACCAAAAGTCTCCTAGCAATTAGACATAGGAAGATTTAATATGACTTAAAAAAAATTATTGCCAAAGCATAAACTTTTGATGACTTAACTAGGCCTAGTACACAATCCCTCCCCATTAACCACTTAGACATATGGAAATTAAATGTAAATTTGTTGCTATTTTTAGTCATGTAGGTGTCCAATAAACCACTTGGTGGTGTTTCCCTTCAAGTTTACTTACTTGAATGAAGATAAAAAGTCCTTTGATTACAATTAGAGAATACATTTGAGGCCTTGGTTGTGTAACTGGTGGACCATAGTCACATTTAACACTTGTTACAAATTTTGGGAGTTAAAACGTTAAGTAGATTTGATTTGTGATGGACACATTTGGATGGTAGTAACAATAGCTTGCAATCTATCAAGACTTGATTACCTTATAACCTGTAAAATTCTAGTGATGAAATGATAGATTAATCATAATGTCACCTTGGGATTACATCACCATGAAAGAACTTCATCCAACATCCTTATGAGTGTAGGTACCACCAAATAGGTATTTGTCAAATCTGTCTTCCTCGAGCGAGGGAAATTCAGGAAGAGAAGAGGAAAGTGAGACATGTAGAATGTCTAAAAGAGGGAGATCAACTAAAGGTCAAAAGATTAGAAGAAAATTTCGTAAACGCATGGAATTTTTTCTTGCTGAAGGGGGTCATTTTCTTATGATGATGAGAGCATAGGCAACGTCGAGGTGCCCTTGAGGTACAAACATCTACGGAAAAAATGGGTACCCAAGGAACTTCCTCCAATAAACACTAATTTTTGTGTCAACAAGAGGATATATCTCATAGCACCATCGTCATTACATGGTCTGGGCCTATTTTGCATGGACGGCATAAAGGTTTGTTACAAAAAAGTTATTGAATTGATGGAGTATATTGGACCCTGTTACAGTTAAAAAGATTGGATGCAACTGGTTCAATATACACGAAGTATGTGTAGGTATGCACTGTCAGCAAATTATATACAACTAAAAGATAAGGATCAAAATAAAGGAGTGGCTATGTACATTGAAGGAAGGCCAAAAGCATCAAGGAATATTGCAAGGTTTATAAATAGTACATGACTTGGGTCAACAAATAAGCAACCCAATTGCATATTCGAGGCACATGAGGGAAACCATGTATTCGTATGTGCGATAAAATCAATAACTGCAGGGGAAGAGTTGCTAATCAATTACAATTTCAATCGCTTAGTTACAAACACAGTTACTATGGGGGTGGTATGTACTATGTACCATTTTATCCAACCTCCAATTAATGACTCCAATATACCATTTTGTTCTTATGTTTTTTTTCGTAAGTCTATTGGTTTCATTTCGGTAATGTTTTTTTATATTTAATTTTTGTCATAGCGGGACATTAATCGTACGGAGAAGGCTCTAGCCCAGAGCACAAATCACGATGTATCTTCAAGTGTTTCTACCCAACAGTTCACCTCATTGTAATTGTAGAAATTAGATATGAGCAAAATTTTTTATTATTATATTTTTTTCATAAGTTTATTGGGTTAATTTCGATAATGTTTTTAATATTCTTGTTGCAGTCGACTGATCGAGGAAAGGCACCAGTAGTACAGGAGAACATCCATAGTGAGGTGTAGTCAATATTTTGTGATGATGACATCGCTTATTCAGCAAACCCTCTCGATATGATAAAGAAGATCCAAAAAAAATGCAATGAAGAAATGGTTAAGTTGATATTCATAGTGCCTCAAATAGATGAGATAAGAGAGAGGGTTAAAATATTGATTGAGAGATTACAAAACTTGCAAGTAAGCTATCATAAGGTATTTAATTATAACATAAGTTCATTCATGGTTTTATATTTTGCACTCTTTTATGTCATGAACTAAAATATGTGTTGTTTTTACAGGGTTATTTGCCTCCTCATGATGCTCCTGGCCATGATCAGGGTACTGCAAGTGCTGCCCGAGGAGTAGGTGTTGGTACAAGTGTCCATCCTGATCTTTCTATGCATACATCACATCATCTAACCCCATCATCCGTGCCTATATTGTCATCTAAAATTTTGGTAACACATACCATGCAGACATCCATTAATGCACCCTCTGGCAGTAGACACGTGCTAGAACATGCGTCAGGACATGTACCTGGGGATGCAGAGGCCAATAGTACTGGTGATATTTTAGCAGCATTTCTTGGATCTTCTCGTATTACTAGTACAGGAACATTTCTAGTCACACTTGTGGTGACTGAGGATTTCATTCCCATAAAGATAGAGAAGGTCTCAGGTACTTTAAAATGTTTTAATTATTATTATATATAATCCAATTGAAATTTACTTATTGATCGCTCTTTTTAGACTATTGATCCCATGATCATTTTGCAAGAAATGATATTTTTATAAATATCTAAGTGATATTACATTGGAGTTCTTCAGGCCCACCATACGTACATGGTGGAATGACCAAAATCAAGATTTAAAAGATGAGCTCATTAACCATTTAGTTGTGTTGTTTGATGATAAAACATTCAACCAAACCAAGGTCCTTAAGAAAGTTGGTACCTATCTAAAGTATGTGAGGGACCAATATAGGTCACATTTAGAGAAGAACAAAAAGTACGAGTGTCCCCCCATGATTCCGGAGAGGGAGTGGAAGGACCTAGTGTCGAATGGAAAGGAGAAGGCTAAAAAGAAAAAAGGAAAGACACCACTGGTCCAAGGAAAGTATGTGATACTATCAATAATGTAATTATATACTGATTACTCTTTCTTTTTACATAATATAACATATTTCAAACTTTTCATAGGCTTCCTGACACATTGAAAGCAACAAAGGCAAGACTAGAAAAACACGGGCAGCACAAACTTGGCTCTGGTGGTTATATGAAATTAGCCGCACAAATTGTAAGTATCAATAAATGAAATATAGTATCCAAATAATAAATTGAAAATAATTTGGTTTTATCACACCATAGAAGCAAAATCCATGATCTTATGCAAAAATGTAGGGCTCTGAATTCAACAGAGTTCCCACAGAAGATGACCTAAAGATTGCCTTCCAGCAAGCCTATGGAGCTGTGGTTGAATGCCTAAGAGTCTTGACTAGGAAAACACAACCTTCCACTACATTTGACACACAGGTAAATAAACTCAATAAAGTTTATTTAAAATTGAATACTTGTGCAATCTATTCAATATTAATTTCCACCATAAAGTAATTACATGCCTATTTGTTTTAAACATTCAAGCAATGATAATATTGCATATGACATTGGAATGCAGCCTGGTGAGGGTGGAGCACAACCTGTAGATGAAGGTCATGGTGTGCATCCCGGTACTTTAGAGCATGTAGAGCATGATCAACATGTTGAGCATGATTAGGCTAGAGAAGATCAGGAACATGATGTGGCCCCATCAGGTAAAGAGGACCACTCTAAAGTTCTTTTAAACATATTTAATTACATTTGGTGTATTAATTAATGTAACCTTTTGTGTTTCAACTTTAGAGCATATAGAGTGTGATCAACATGTTGAGAATGATCAAGCTAGAGAAGATCAGGAATATGATGTGGCCTCATAAAGTAAAGAGGACCACTCTCATGTTCTCTTAAACATATTTAATTTCAATTGGTGTATTAATTAATGTAACCTTTCATGTTTCAATTGCAGATCAGGATTTAGAGGGTGTTCAGCATGTTGAGCATGAGTCTATAACAAAAGTTCAGGAACATGATGTGGACCCACCAAGTAAAGAGAACCACTCTAATGTTCTTTTAATTAATGAAATACTTGTAACAATAATAATAAAACATATCAGTTTAACATTTCTTTCTTATTGCAGTGACCCTTGCAGTGGTGTCCATGTCATGAGCAGATGACTAGGCTACATTAAGATCACGAGCGAGGGAGAACAACTAAAAGGGGGATAGATATTGATTTAGAAAATGATACTCCACTTCAGATTTTTGTAGCTTTAAAAAAGAAACAAGAAAAAAGTGATTGTAATCATATCATGACAACCATATTTTTGATAATATGTAAAAACTGAAAGAATGAATATTATATGTTAATGAATGAATGTGAATATGTTAATTAATGAAAGTTATATGTTAATGAATGAATGTTATATGTTATTAATGGATGAATGAATGTTATATGTTATTAATGGATGAATGAATGAATGTTATATGTTATTAATGGATGAATGAATGATTAATGTTATATGATTGGGTATGGGGAATTAAGAGTGATGTGAGGAAATGAGCTTCCACCATCACGTGTTGGCCCTATTAAGTAGAGAATATTAAACTATTCTTGAAACAAAGAGAAGCTCAATAAGGTAATGCACTTTTCAATATAAGAAATGCATCATTTGAAGCATCAAACCAATATGCAAAGATAAAAGAAAGTGCTAACTTTTCACTATGGTGGTAGAAAAATGATTCTTTTTACCCTAATCCATGCTCTACATCATAATTTGAAGTTGTTTCCATTCCAATGTTATGAGTTTAGTTTGTTTGTATGGCTTTGTATGAATACCACATTGTGTTGTGTGTGGATTTGGTTTCAAAGCTCTGTTTCTTCTGTTTTTAGTGGTGACATAACTCTAAAATTTGACTTTTGTGCATAACAGGTTCGTGGAAAAATTAACAGCTCTGAAGGGTTTACAGGCTCGATTGAGATAGATACACAGATATTTGGATCTTGTTGTTGATGGGAGGCTTCAGCTTAACCATGAAATTTTGTACCATCTGCAAGTATGCAAAAGTTTCTCTACTTACATTCATTCTTGATCATAAATGTTGTAAATGATATTAATGCTTCAAACTTAAGATTCATTTCATTATTATAATGATCAAAATATTATACTTTGCTATACATTCAAGCATTCTCTTGCCCCCTACCCTTAAGAATCATAGTGATACACTTAAGACCGAAGGAATAATTCTCAGGGAGACTTAGAACATCAGTATGACTACATGACACCATAGCAACATATGATCTATTGGCTATCGGTGAGACTCAGAACATTGATGAGACTGTGTGACACCAAAGCAATTTGTAATATTGACTGTCAAAGAGACTCAAGGCGTCGGAAAAACTACATGACATCTCAACGGGTTTCTAATAAACATGGAAAATGACCGAATAAAATAATTGTTTGATATTTGAATATGAAGGGATGTGACTTGATTGATCTCTCACCGATGGTACATTTCAATGAATATTTTTAAAAAAAATTGCATTGTTTCATTGAAATTTTGACGAACACAACCGATGAATCACCGAAAAGGTCCGACGATGTTTCTATAGCTGTGACAAAGGCTTCGTCATAACTCCTTGTCCATTTCATTGCAATTTCAACAAAGTCCACCGACGAATCACAGAAAAGGTCTGACAATGTTGCTTAGTTGCGACGAAGGCTTCGTCGTAACTCCTTGCCCATTTCGTCGAAATTTCGATGAATTCCACCAATGAATCACATAAAAGGACCAACAAAGTTGCTTAGCTGTGACGAAGGCTTCATTGTAAATACTTGCCCATTTCGTCGAAATGGCGACAAACTTTTAGTGTTCTTTTGATGCTTCGGAAGAGCCATTGCAATTGCATTTTGGTTGTAATTCATCAGTGGATACATGAAGTTTTTTTTGATATTCTAACGAACATCCGAGTCATTTTATGATGCTGACGACCAACGAATCTGCGCCATTATTTTGACATTTAATTTGTCGTCGAACTTGCAATGAAAAAATAGTGACGAAAATGTTTTCATCATTTCATCGCTTTTCCAACAAATATTTGTCGAACAACCAACGAACGTCCTATTGGAACTGTAAAAATATGATATTTTCAGATGTTGGTTTTACTCATAAACTTCCAGATTTGGTCCTACTGTGTGCCTATTCCACTCATATTTTGCCATATTTCCCCATTGAATCCATTGTGTCATGCATTTTTTACATCATGGTTTGTATCGACATGAGAATACCATTGTCTCCCTGACCCATTGTGCATTTTCTGCTAACATGAGTCTGTGTTGCCTTTCGGAAAGACTCATTTATTGTCATAGCAATCAAAATTTTCTTGCAGGCACCATTCGGTAGGAGTACTTCACAGTCTCGGCGACAGAGGTTGATTAGCGACCGGCTTGAATGAGGATGCATCGGCAAGAGTCGCGGCATCGGTAAAATGTCCTAGCGAACTCTTTTGGTCTCGACGACAAGCACAATATGGATTCATTTCAGCCAAACTTCTTGGTATCGGCATAATGTTGTAATGACTTGCTTTGTCTTACTGATTTGCTCATGTGGGTCTCCTTCAGTGAGAGATTGTTTTCGGCATTGGGTCTTGGTGAGACCATATTGTCTCACCGACCAGTGGTGGGGGAATAGACTTATCGGCGAGAGACTCTTCTTCAAAGTAAGGTCATATCGAACTTCCTTTGTCTTTCCGATCAGCAACATAATGATATTCTCTTTAGTAAGACTCATGTGCATCAGGGTATGGTCATAGCGAAAAGGTCAGGTCTTGCCGACAATGTTTAATGAATGGATTTCTTTCGGTGAAAGGTTGGAATTTTCTTAGCGATCTAAGGGTGAACTCAGGACTTTTGGTGAAATATGGGATGTTCTATATGATGTCTCCCCGACATCGTAAAGTCATAGCGATATGCAAGAAATGAAGGGTGCTCTCGGAGTGACAAAGGGTTTTTGATATGATGTCTCACCGACATCGCAGAGCTATAGTGAAACATAAAGGGGACAAATGGATACTTCTTGACTTTGGCTTAGCGAACAGATGGTCATGGTGAAAGCGAATAACACAAAGAACAGAGGAACACGGGATGACTAATGATTGATGATTGAATTGCCTTCGGCATACTTTCTGGTTGTCTCAGCGACTATTCCATTGGCGATTAATAAAGATTCAAACACTATGGGCCAACATATGAGAATTTCTAAATACTGTTGAAGGCCGACATGATTTTTTCCTAATTGTAACAGTTGGCTGATATGGAATATGAAACGATGTGTCTGTTCGGTTCTTGGTGTATAAATATGCACTTCTGAATGTAATATGATCATGAGATTTTAGATTATATACAGTAGATTAGAGATGGATACAATAGAGTATAATTCTCTTATCAGAGACTATGGTGCATGTTTTCAAATGGCAATTTCAATGAAAGCTAGTTAGTGTTGCAAGTTATTTCTGGTGTCAATTATATGTTGATTTTATTGAAAAGTATTGCTAAGTTGTCTCCAAGTTGATCCTTTCTGGTTGTTTAAATTGATGTAACAAGTTTACTTTCAGTTTATCAATGCACATTTGTTGTATCTGTGTGATTAATTAACTGATTCTTTGAAGAAGAGATTAAATCCTTTTAGTTGATCACAGTAATCAGGAAAATTCATCTGGGTTATTAAAGTAGAGCTTAGTATTCATAATCCTGTATTGTTTATACAAGTTATGAACAGATCATATGCCTACAATTTGATTTTTTTCCAGACTAAGTTGCTCACTTCTGTTTCATTTGACTCTGCATACCCAACAAGGCACTAGTCTCTACATTTCATCATTTGATTCATTCAATTTATTTACATTTGTTTATTAAGCATTTTAGGATTTAGATCAGAATATTGCTATCAAGTTTGGTTTCATTTGTTCACTACCATCTGCCATTGTGGACAAATCATTGTGCAAGAAAGATAATCATAAGTCAAGTCTGCTTCATTCAGATAGGTACACCCGCCTAGGTCTGGCAGCACCTGAAGAGTAGAAGGTTGAAAGCTTTTTGACCTTGTCTGTTACCCTAAAGCATATCAAGGGATTGGCAACCTCTTGAGGCATTCCGCCTGCATTTTTGAGAGCTAACAAATTGGTGACTCCACTGGGGATACATCAAAAAATTTGATTGAAGACCATCATATAGAGTCATTGAAGAAGAAGTTGAAATTTGAGAAGATTCAGAAAATAGTGATTTCGCTGGGAAGAAGATTAGAAAAGAATCATTTTCCTACTTTTGGAAAAGTAGGTGGCGACTCTAAAAAAAGTTTGATAAAGAATGGAATGTGTGTATGGAATAAATGTAGGAAGTTATTGGGCCCCTTAAGCACCTGATAATACAATTGGAAATTTCTACAATGGATACAGTGCATATCATGCACAACAAAATATGTACCCACCTGTCCCTTCCCATCTGTGTAGAACAATGATCAAGCAATTCAATCTGATAGGGTTTCAAGGGTACCCTTACCCTATGGATATGAATTGGAGAAGTCTAGTCCCTAATTTTATAGGGAGTAACGCAATCACTGTTGAGGATCATTTGAGGAGCTTCAATGATTTCATCGAGGGTTTGGATATGCCATATGAGGATTTACATATGAGGTTGTTTATGATATCACTTATTGAAGATGCTAGGGATTGGTTCAACAACCTACCGGTAGCTTCTATTAAATCTCTCCAAGGATTTCAGGATCGATTTCTCGAGGAATATGGAGATCTGTCTGCACCAAATTGGGCTTCCCATGGGTTATTGGAGATTCAAGAAAATTAGAATTTTCAGCAATATGTATGCCAGGATCAGCAATTTGAAGAAGAAGAAGCTGAGTATGTATATACTCAAAGCCAGGACTCCAGCGCATAATTAGAGTATGGAATTTACCCCTTTGATGCATTTCTTGGCATAAGGAAGTATGAAGGAGAAGATTTGACTTCTCTGTACAATAGGATGATAAGTGTTTGTATGCAATTGCCTCCTGATTGTAAGCCTACAAGACCCATTTTTGTTGCACAGTTAATAAAAGCATGGGAGCCTGAATCGGTTTACTGGTTAGGGTCATCAATATGGCATGCCTGTGATCACTTGAATAAATTGATTGATTCCATGGAGAAGATAAGGTATGAGAACACTATCAATGTTGATTCAAATGATTGTATTTCTGATGAGTATAGAGAAATTGATCAAACAATGCATCCAATGGATGATGAAATATGTGCAAGTCAGTATAATTCCTGTGATAGCTTGCATAATGAATATGAAGGTACAAAATATATCTCTTGCATAACAGATTGTGACAGGGAAAGTAGTGTGTGTTATGAGGGATCAAATGAGTATTCAGATTTTGAAGATGCGCCTGTGGATTTTGATCTGCAACAAAGGGATTCTTCTACCTCTTATGAAGATCAGGATGAAGAGGCAATGGGAAATGTTGATAGTGAATATACAATACCTCCAGTTGCAGTTGAAAGCTACAAAGATATATTCGATGAAGAGGAGGTTTGTAGATTTGAGAATGGTTTCCAAAAATTTTCAGGCCCATTGCATGACGAAGATTTAAAAGAGGATCAGATAATGTTTTGCAAAGGTTTGCTCTAGAATGAATTTCAGGTATTTTCAGATCTACTTGATGATGAGGAAAATATATTTTTTAGACAAACAATGTGATGTGTCAAAATATGGAACAAATGACTGTGCTGGTAATGTTTCTGATTGTTTATTCTCTGATCATCCTGGGCCTCTTTTTGATGATGAAAAAGGTGAAGAATATAACTATTGTGATGAAAATGATGAGACTTGTTTACTCAGCAGTGAGCAAATTTCAGATTTGCTAACTCTTGAATATCAAAGATATACACATGAAGGTGATCCTAAAGTTTTGTATCCAGCTTACTTTTGTTTTGACAGTGAATTTTCTTTGTGTGATGATTCTAATGACTCTCAGTGCATTTCTCGAGTTGATGGTGAAACCTCTAAAATTGATCAAAAGTCTGTGACCATTCAAGATGAGGTATGTGATTTTGAAATTTCTAACTCATATGGAAAAGATGTTTATTTGCATGCCAAGGATGATAGAGGTTCAGATTTGATGGATTCATATATGCATGATATTGAGGATAAGAGTCATAATCCAGTATTGTTCCCAAATAAAGATACTAAAGAGGTGCAAAAGGTTTTATATTTTTTTATTTCAGACAGTGTTGATATGACAAAAAAATTTGATTCTCAAAAGAAGCACTTTTATGGTAAATTTTTAATACAACTAGGAGAAAGTTTCATAATACATAACAGTGAGAAAGATAATAAGGAATGTTGTACTTCATATGCATGCATTTTGAATGTTGAAAGTAATAGGGGTTTGTCCCAAGATGTTGAAGAATTTGGACTATAGGATGGTGTAGGGATTTTGGGCCAAACCAAGATTGATGATACTCTAAGAACTTGCAATAACAGTGACAGGAAAGATTGCATGAGAATCTTCAAGAATAATTTGATGAACTCGATACAAAACTAGGTGTTTGACAGGGGAAAGCTTGGTTTGATTTTTAGATTGTAATAGCTCAGGACAAGTGAAATTAAAACACAGAGGATTAAGGGTTGCCAGTGCATGGATAGCTCTTGCTTATCCTCTCTAATTTTCTTTTCCATGCACAGTAGTTTAGGGTTGTGGTTCACCTCCATTTTGCATCCATTTCACTACCATCTTTCTTTCTTTTTTCATTCATTCCTTTCCATTTCCATTCTGCTCACTGGATCATCATTTCATGTCTAGTCTGCTCACCCAAAGATTTTGGATCCTTGCAAGGATCTCACTATCATTCATCCCCAGATGGAGCCACTGTTGGAACTATAAAACTTTGATATTTTCACATGTTGGTTTTACTCATAAACTTCCAGATTTGGTCCTACTGTATGCCTATTCCACTCATATTTTTCCATATTGCCCCATTGAATCCATTGTGTCATGCATTTTTTACATCATGGTCTATATTGGCGTGAGAATACCATTGCCTTCCCAACCCATTGTGCATTTTCTGCTAACATGAGTCTATGTTGCCTTTTGGCAAGACTCATTTATTGTCATAGCGATCAAAATTTTCTTGTAGGCACCGTTCGGTAGGAGTACTTCACGGTCTCGGCGACATAGGTTGATTCACATTTCGGTAGGAGTCTGGTCATCCATATAATGTTTCATCGAGTGCTTTGTGTCTCGGTGACCAGCTTGAATGAGGATGCATCGGCAAGAGTTGTGGCGTCGGTAAAATTTCCTAGCGAACTCTTTTGGTCTCGGCGACAGGCACAGTATGGATTCATTTCGGCCAAACTTGTTGGTATCGGCATAATGTTTTAATGACTTGCTTTGTCTTACTGATTTGCTCATGTGGGTCTCCTTCGGTGAGAGATTATTTTTGGCATTGGGTCTTGGCGAGACCATATTGTCTCACCGACCAGCGGTGGGGGAATAGACTTATCGACGAGAGACTCTTCTTTGAAGTAAGGTCATAGCGAACTTCCTTTGTCTTTTCGATTGGAAACATAATGATATTCTCTTCAATAAGACTCATGTGCATCGAGGTATGGTCATAGCGAAAAGGTCGGGTCTTGCCCACAATGTTTAATGAATGGATTTCTTTTGGCGAAAGGTTGGCATTCTCTTGGTGATCTAAGGGTGAACTCAAGACTTTCGATGAAATACGGGATGTTCTATATGATGTCTCCCCGACATCGTAAAGTCATAGCGATACGCAAGAAATGAAGGGTGCTCTCAGAGTGACAAAGGGTTTTCAATATGATGTCTCACTGACATCGTAGAGCTATAGCAAAACATAAAGGGGACAAATGGATACTTCTTGACTTCGGCTTAGCGAATAACACAAAGAACAAAGGAACACGGGATGACTAACGATTGACAATTGAATTGCCTTCGGCATACTTTCTGGTTGTCACAGCGACTATTCCATTGGCGATTAATAAATATTCAAACACTGTGGGCCGACATATGAGACTTTCTAAATACTGTTGAAGTCTGACATGATTTTTTCCCGATTGTAATGATTGGCTGATATGGATTTTTGGCCGACATGGAATATGAAACGATGTGTCTGTTCAGTTGCTAGTGTATAAATATGCACTTTTGAATGTAATATGATCATGAGATTTTAGATTAGATACAATAGATTAGAGATGGATACAGTAGAGTAGAAATCTCTTATCAGATACTATGGTGCATGTTTTCAAATGGAGATTTCAATGAAAGCCAGTTAGTGTGGCAGGGTATTTTTGGTGTCAATTGTATGTTGAGTTTATTGAAAAGTATTGCTAAGTTGTCTCCAAGTTGATCCTTTATGGTTGTTTAAATTGATGTAACAAGTTTACTTTCAGTTTATCAATGCACATTTGTTGTATCTGTGTGATTAATTAACTAATTCTCTCAAGAAGAGATTAAATCCTTTTGATTGATCATAGTAATTAGGAAGATTCATCTAGATTATTAAAGTAGAGCTTAGTAGTCATAATCATGCATTGTTTATACAAGTTATGAACAAATCATATGCCTGTAATTTGATTTTCTACCAGAATAAGTTGCTCACTTCTATTTCATTTGACTCCACATACCCAACAAGGCACTAGTCTCTGCATTTCATCATTTGATTCATTCAGTTTCTTTACATCTATTTATTAATCATTTTAGGATTTAGATCAGAAGATTGATATCAAGTTTGGTTTCATTTGTTCACTACCATCTGCCATTGTGGACAAATCATTATGCAAGAAAGATAATCATAAGTCAAGTATGCTTCATTCAAATAGGTACACCCGCCTAGGTCTGGAAACACTTGAAGAGTAGAAGGTTGAAAGCTTTTTGACCTTGTTTGTTACCCTAAAGCATATCAAGGGATTGGCAACCTCTTGAGGCATTCCACCTGTGTTTTTGAGAGCTAACACGTCCGTCAGAAAATGGTGTCAAATTCAATAGTGATACTTTGTAAAACAATTATACTTGCTGATCTAAATATGTATTCTTTGTTACAGATTCTTTGTGGGTGATAATTTGATTAATTCATTTTATCATTTGTAGAATGAAGACATAAGTTGTAGAAGAATTAGATAGGATATTAGAAGATACACAACATATACCGTGGAGAAACCCTTTCAAGAAAAAACTCCACCAAGAATCATTGTATTATTTAATCTCTGAAGTAGATTACAATAACTCCAATTCTTCCTTGAGATGCTTCTTCTACCATCAAAAAATATTCTTCACAACTTGCAATAAAACTGATACCAACTCTTTTCAACTTTCTTGAGATAAATAGGCTTTGATCAATTTGTAAACTCCAATTTAGTTACTATTACAATGCTCAAGCCCTACCCCTAAAAGGTACTCCTATCTCTTCTAAGTAGAGTTTAACCATGAAGAACAATGTCAAATCCTCATCTTCATGCATTTGGGCATCCCAAACTGAAGTAGCAACTCAACCTCTGTTCTATAAATATCTTCAAGGCTTCATCCTCAAAGTAGGCACCCTAACGAGGTCCCACTTAACTTATCCTTCTAAAATATCTCAACATGCAAAGGAGTTAATTCCAAGAAGCCAACTTGGGCACCCAAGTTGGGTCCAAGTCATTTCTTGTTAACTAAAACATTTCTCAACACCATTCATGCAAGAATGGTCATCCCTTGTTAACTGGAGGTAGTCCCTATTATCTGTCATGCAACTCAAGTCATTAGCCATGCATTCCAAGTTAACTGAAGTCAACTAGCATTCAACTAAAACTAACTCAAGATAACTAAACCATAACTAAACTATACTAATTTTGAATTGAACTTAACTTCATGCATGCAAACATCAAACCCTAACTCCTAGGATCTTTATATGCATTCAAAAGTGTTATCTCTTACTCTGAATAGTTAATTGAACTCAAGGTGAGTATCACCTACCATATGGGCACCCCATGTGCCCCTATTATTTAGGAACTCATAATGGATTCCCTCACATGTTCCTAACATTTAGAATTAATTACAAATGTCAATTAACATGATTATTTCATCGAATATTAATCTCTTTCTAATCCTAGTGTTGTGTAACACTTTCCAAGGACTTAGGAGATACATGAAATAAATAATGTTTAGGATTGCAATTAAATGGCATCCTATTTCCAACATTCTCCTACTTGACATTATACATTGCAATTATTCTAAAGAATGAATAATAATTTTAAATCAAGTACAGGACTCAAGGCCAATGCCCTTCCTGCACCAACTAATCAATCCATGCTAACTTCAAATGCAACCTGCATAATCATGAAGCTCCAAGAAAATGATTAAAACAAAGAGAACTTATCTATAGGAATTGGTTTCATAAGATAATCTATAACATTAATTAAAGTGTCAACTTGCCTCAATTAATACCTTCCCACTTTCAACCGTTTCTCACACAAAGTGATACTGAATATCAACATGCTTAGTATAAGCATGATACATAGGATTTTTTGGCTAAACACATAGCACTCTGACTATCACATTCAAGTTTAACTTACTTGCAATTAAAACCAATACCTTTCCCAAGTCTCTATAACCAAACTTCCTTTTCGAAGGCATGAATAACCACTGAGTGTGTTGAACTCGCATTCAACCAAGGTATATGCTCCTCAGTCTTTTTGTTGAAAAAACTTTTCTTTCTAGTAACCATTCCAACACATGTCTCTAGCCATAAGAGAACTCAAGCCTCACCTATTTCTCCAAGTATCCATGAGGACCTGTAACCAACCAATCCATGCCAAACTCCAAATGCAACATAGCACTATCATGAAGTAATCAAGCAAATGATTAATGTACCCAATACATAAGAGAACTACACAAGATAAATGTGAAAGCTCCAATCATGAACATAAACATGACATTCATGATCTAACCATCTCCTCTTAGGAGATCACATGCACCATAACATACATACTATTCTCAAGAGAACATGTAATATGCCAAACTCTAATCTAGAATCAAGAGTAAACCATGACATAATAGCAACCACTCTAAACCAATAAAAAACCATATCCCCAATCTCATGAGGATATTCTTACCAATGATGCATCCATGTCACTACCAACAACTCCCACTGAACTGTGGTACCAAGTCACACATGGCATTGCGACTACCATCCTCTCTATGAAGATCACTCTGAAACATGAAGCAAAGAGTTATCACAAACAATATTAGCTGAAATAACCAATGCATCATTACTATCATCTGAGGACTCCTTTGTAGAAGAATCAGAACTCTCTTTCTTATTCTTACAATCCTTCTTCACATGTCCTAGTTTCCCACAGTTCCAACAAATTACCTTACTCTTACCAGGGGTTTTAGACCATCCTTTAGACTTACCCTTTCCTTCCTTGTCTCCCTTAGGTTCCTTTTTCTCAATCCTACCTTTTACAAACAAGGCCTCTTGGATTCCCTCTTTAGAATTCCTCCTCATCTCCTCTAATAGGATAGTAGGAGTTTAATGTCCATCTTAGGATCTGCACCACTACCACTGATAGAAACAATTAGATTTTCCCAAGACTCTGGTAAACAAAATGCATTTATCTTCGTCTTCTAGCTTTACATCTACATATACTAACTAACTTAGAATCAAATTAAAAGCATTCAAATGATTTGCAACAGAATCACCTTCTTTCATCTTTAAAGAATACAAACGTATTTTTAGATACAACTTACTAGTAAGACTTAGTTTGATAAATATCACCTATTCTCTTCCACAACTTATATGCAGTAGTTTCTTCTAAAACATTCAAGAGAACAACATCAGCAAGAAAGTCTTATGGTCCCTCTTGCCTTCTTATCAAGCTTATCCCAATCCTCATCTGACATCGTTGTAGGTGACTTTGTCTCATTACCAACAGGTAACCACTAATCTCTCTCTTCAAGGAGATCCTTCATTTTTAGTTTCCACATCTCATAATTAGATCGATTGAACCTTTCAATTTCTAAACAAGAATTCAAACTCATTGTAACAAACTTATTTTTCAAAATCAGTAATAACAAAAATAATAAAAGCTCCCATTAAGCCAAAAAACCTCCAATCTTTTAAGAGAAAGGTGTCCCAATACTCTACCCAATCTCTTCTCTAATACCAAATGTTGAAAATTGAGGTGTTTATGTAGCTTAATAATTTGTAAAACTATTATACTTGATCTAAATATGTATTCTTTGTTACAGATTCTTTGTGGGTGATTATCTGATTAATTCATTTGTAGAATGAAGACATAAGTTGTAGAAGAATTAGATAGGATATTAGAAGATACACAACATATACTGTGGAGAAACCCTTTTGAGAAAAAACTCCACCAAGAATCAATGTATTATTTAATCTCTGAAGTAGATTACAATAACTCCAATTCTTCCTTGAGATGCTTCTTCTACCTTCAACAAATCTTCTTCACAATTTGCAATAAAACTAATACCAACTCTATTCAACTTGCTTGAGATAAATAGGCTTTGATCAACTTTGTAACTCCAATTAAGTTACAATTACAATGCTCAAGCCCTATCCCTAAAAGGTATGCCTATCTCTTCCAAGTAGAGTTTAACTGTGAAGAACAATGTCAAATCCTTATCTTCATGCATTTGGGAATCCCAAACTGAAGTAGCAACTCAACCTTTGTTTTGTAAATATATTCAAGGATTCATCCTCAAATTAGGTGCCCTAAGAGGTCCCACTTAACTTAGCCTTCTAAAATATCTCAACATGCAAAGGAGTTAATTCCAAGAAGCCAACTTAGGCACCCAAGTTGGGTCCAAGTCATTTCTTGTTAACTGAAACATTTCTCAACACCATTCATGCAAGAATGGTCATCCCCTCTTAATTGGAGGTGGTCCCTATTATCTGTCATGCAACTCAAGTCATTAGACATGCATTCCAAGTTAATTGAAGTCAACTAGCATTCAACTAAAACTAACTGAAGATAACTAAACCATAACTAAACTGAACTGAATTGAACTAAACTAAACTGAACTAGACTTCATGCATGTAAACATCAAACCCTAACTCCTAGGATCTTTACATGCATTCAGAAGTGTTATCTCTTACTTTGAACAGTTAACTAAACTCAAGGTGAGTGTCACCTACCATGTGGGCGCCCCATGTGCCCCTATTATTTAGGAACTCATAATGGATGCCCTCACATACTCCTAACGTTTAGAATTAATTACAAATGTCAATTAACATGATTGTTTCATCAAATATTAATCTCTTTCTAATCCTAGTGTTGTGTAACACTTTCCAAGAACATAGGAGATACATGAAATAAATATTGTTTAAGATTGCAATTAAATGGCATCCTATTTCCAACACGAAATGCTATAAAGGGACAAGTGATAACAGATCAACTGGCAGATGCACCTATACAAGGAGATCACCCTTTGGTTGTAAATTTTCCTAATGAGTCCATATTTCATGCAGAACCTAAATCACCTTGGAAACTTTACTTTGATGGGTCTCATACTAGTCATGGCTCAGGAGTAGGAATAGTGTTTATCACACCACAAGGAGATTCCATTCCAAATTCATTATGCATTGCTTTTCCATGTACAAATAACATTGCATAATATGAGGCACATGTCACAGGACTCAAAATGGCCATAAAATGGAAAATCAAAAATTTGCATGTCCTTGGAGATTCTCAGTTGGTCATCAACCAAGTCAATGATGACTATGACACTAACGATGAGAAGCTAATTCCCTATAAATAAATGGTTGATAGTTTTCAGTCATAATTCCACATGCTTACTTTTGAATAGATTCCAAGGGCACAAAACAAGGCTGCATACATAATGGTTACAATTGGCTTTCTTTTAGACATTCCAAGCAATGTGCCTTAGTTTGAATTCTTGGTGGAATAGCTTTTGGTTCTTGCATATGACATTCCAGAGTCAGAGATGGTTTTCAAGCTTTTTGGTCCCAATTCTCCATGGTATCAAGACATCTATGACTATCTGAAGTCCCAGACCCTTCCCCCCAACCTATCCAATAACCAATGAGATTCTTTTATTCATAAGGTCGCCCAACACACCATAATTAGTGACACCCTATACTGCCATAGCTTTGACAATACCCTTCTTCAATGTCTCAACACTAACAAAGCACAAACAACCTTACGTGAGGTACATACAGTATATGCAGATCTCATTTGAGTGGTCCTACTTTAGCCAAAAAGATCATGAGACTTGGGTATTACTGGCCACTATGGAAAAGGATGCACTTGATTTTGTCAGGACATGTCACCAATGTCAGATACATAGTGATTTGATTCATGCACTAGCACAAGAACTTTAGTTGATACTTCTTCATGGCCCTTCACACAGTGGGGACTCGACCTCGTGGGAAAAATCCATCCTACCTCTTCCAATGGCCACAAATTCATTATCACTGCCACTAAGTATTTCACTAAGTCTATCGAAGCCATCCCCCTCACATACATAACTAGTAAACAATTTTCCAAATTTATCCTCAACTACATCATCTACTGGTATGGTGTACCCTAGTCCATCATCACAAATAACAAGTGTCCTTTCAAAAATCAAGATGTTCGTGAGTTATGTGAATGCTTCTACATCCAACATCATTTTTCCACACCATATTACCCGCAAGGAAAAGGTCAAGTTGAGGTGTCCAATAAGACAATCATCAAAATTCTTAAAAAGATAGTCAATGAAGTTGGTTGTGACTGGCACATTCAACTCAACCCTACTCTATGGTCTTGTCACACCAGCATCCACATGCCTATAGGAGCTACTCCTTTTGCCTTGGTCTTTAGAGCCAAAGCCATCCTTCCCATTGAGGTTGAAATTCCATCTTTGTGAGTCTCCCTAAAAGGTCTAATCGATGATGAGGAATATAGACAGTCATGATTACATGAGCTGAATATGTTAGAGGAATGCAGACACAATGCCTTGAATCATTTACAATCATATCAAAATCAGCTATGTTGCAATTATAACAAAAGATTCATGGTTAGAAAGTTTGACATTGGTGACTTGGTTCTCATGCAAAATCCTCAAAATTCAATTTGATAGAGAAAAACCTGGCAAGTTCGAACCAAACTAGTTAGGTCCTTACATCATCACATCCTCTTTTGGTTCTAGAGCATATCAACTAGCCACTCCAGACGGTGAACAACTGACAAATCCTATCAACAATCTACATCTTTGAAATTTTTATGCATAGCATCAGAAAATCTAGCTGAAAACTATCAAAAATACAAAAAAATGGAAAAATATAAAAAAAATCATCACCCTGATGAAAACCTAGCAAATTGGCATCTTGGTGACACCAAAAAAATAAAAAATGACAAAAATAGTAAAGAGAAATAATTCGTCCAATAGTGAAAACTTGGTAAACAAGCACTTTGGATAAGTACCATGGTGAAAACCTGGCAAACAAGCGCCATGTGTAGTCTATTTTTTCTTTTCCATCTACTATCACTCTATCTACCTTAGTCCATAATAAACATCCACTTTTTTGACACCATCTTGACACCCCATCGTGAAACCCTACCATTCCTTTCATTGCTAACAACAGCTAACATCAAGTCCTACATGTCATCCATCTGTCACCCCAAGCATGTCCTTTCTGCATTATTCAAACTTGGCTAGTCTAGGACCTGACTAGGGGCATTACTTTATCATCCAACTATAGTGGGTATCACACGTGGTTCTTCCAATAGTAAAATGTCCTAAAAAAAGACCTAAAAATCATAAAATGTCCTAAAAAAGACCTAAAAATCATAAAATGTCTTGAAAAAAGACCTAAAAATCAAAAAATGTCTTGAAAAAAGACTTAAAAATTAAAAAAATGTCCTGAAAAAATACCTAAAAATCAAAAAAAGTCCTAAAAAAAGACCTAAAAATTCAAAAACGTCTTGAAGAAATACAAAAAAATCAAAATATGGCAAAAACAAAAAAACAGAGTCACATCTTCTCAAGTCAGTCATGTCAGTCAGTCTTTGTCATTTGTCAAACTACATTGTCTTTGCGCATTTGCTACGTAGGAAAGGCTCATCTTTGGGCCTCCGAGACATTAGGTCAATACTTTTAGGTTTGTCAAAATAAAAAACATGATTCGATCTTTTGTCATTATGACAAGTTCATTTGCCGTGTCAAACTACGAGGTCTCTGAGTGTATGACGTAGGCAAGGCCATCTATCAATGAGCCCCCAAGGCCACACTAGGTCAGTCCATTAGGGTTCATGGTACTGTACTGGTACACATGTCAAATTTCTTCAAGTCAAATAGGACATTCTAAAATAGACAAACTCCTACAACAAACTAGGACAATCATTTAATCAACATGTCAATTGCATCAGCATGTCAAACATCGACATGTAGTCAGTTCTGTCAACACAAGTCAACTTGGTCAAAACAAGTCAACTCTATCAACAAAAGTCAAATTCAATCAAACTCAGTCAAAACTAGTCAAACTACCAACTCTTGGTTATTCTTCAGATGTGTCCTTCTGAAGAATTTTCTTTGTCATTTAATTATACCTTAGGATGTGTCCTTCCTAGGTATCATCACCTTCATCTAGCATTTTGAGGGATTCTCTTGACATTTGTAGATCGATCCTCTTGACATCAACATTATTCAAGATGTGTCCTTGAATTTGGAAAACTTTGACATTTGACACCTTGACATCGTCAAACCTATCATCTTGACATTAAAACACTTGACATTCAGACACACTTGACAAACACTTGGAAAACATTATCTTGGCATTTGTCCTTGGATCTTTCATCATGCTACTAGTTTCTCCACAATGTCTTGGCGACAAGATTTAGAGAAGTAGCGACATATCATGATGATTGATTTGCCTTATCTTTTTTAGGCAGTCATGTTTCTAGTTCCTCAAGGATGTCCTGGTAACAGGATTTAGAGGAGCAATGATGTTTCATGACTTGTATTTATTATCTTTCTTGTCTATCTTATGCTTGTGGTTGGTTGAGACAAAAAGACTGGGGCAATCGTGCTCTTAGTATGATTCATGATCATCCTTTTCTGTGACTGCTTGTCTCACGTGATGGTATGACCTTGGACACCTCGATATATGTCATATCATGGTGTTTGTTGGCCATTACAATAATCCACCCAATGATAATGAAGAGCAATAATTTTTAAGTCCTATGGTAACATGTTGAAGGATTTGGTCTCCACGCTAACATTCATCTCCTTCTGTCTTGTCTTGTCTTGTCTGTCTCATGATGATATCCTGTGACACACAATAACATAATTGCATACATGCATTGCATTAGTTTATTACACATTCACATATTTCCATTCACGTCATTAACATGCATATATCATCTGCATTTATCAATTAGGCATTCGCATAACATATAAAGGCATACATTATCCATATCACAAAAACCTATACATCACATCATAAGACTACATTATCCATACATATAGAGTCATATATAAAATGTGTCCATAATCATAAACTTGGCATCCATTACAATTATACATTATGTATCAATATAATCATCATTATAACATAACATCGTCATTGCATATCAAGCATAAATAACCATCATATCATCACGATGTCTCATCATAAGTGGCTATCATAAAAGCATACATGGCATAACATATAAAAGACATCATCATAGGAATCATAAATGCATAAATCACATCACATAGGCATCATATGGTCATCATAACTACATCATCACATAAGCATATATCATAAACATAATCAACACACAATGTATCATCACATAACATAAAGCATATAGATCGCATCAAAACTGCATCGGATATATAATCTCAAAAAATCATGTCACAGGATAGAGTCATGAGATATCCCAAAAATAGAGCTCACATGCTCGATAGTCAACATGTAAAGTATCATAACATGAATGTATAAAACATAATATCAAGATAAAAAATGTCCTAGGAAGTACTCTCCTCATCCCCTCGTGGAGAAGAGTGTGGTGACTGATGACCTATGATTAGCACTGACATAACCTATGAGGACAAGACAGCATGCTTCTGTGAGGCCGATGGTACTAATACTAATGGAATCATCTCTACAGTCGCATGAGGCTATGAGGCTACTATGGCATGAGTCTATGAGGATGATGGATATGTGACTAGAGGATGACTATGCATTGATCTATGCCCTAACCCAAATGATTCATGACTATGGCTTGACCTATGGCTAGAGGAATGCCTGTGAGAGTGGTGGGATCTGTGGCCTAATGTATGCCCTGAGGAAGTAGAGCCACCCACACTACTCTAACTATGGCTGCTATGAGTGTGACTGCTGCTCCCTGATCTTGTCCCTATCCTACTTGATGATCTCAATAACCTAGGCTCTCTCTGATCAGTCAGCATTGCCCTCTCATATAACATCCAATATTTCCCTCTACTTGCACTAACCCTGGAAAGCTCCCTCTCCACATCTATAACCAGCCCTGTACATGGCTAAGCAAACTGGCTACACCAACTCTATGTCTCTCGTTGTCGAATCTCTGCTTGATCGCTCTCAACCCAAGTAACCTCAAGCTTTGCTCATAGGGATCGAATCTCTACAATGGCCTCATCTATTTTCCTCTACATGTCTGCTAGCCTCTAATATATTGTGGCATCTCGTGGCAATGGAGGAACACTGAACATATCGGGATCTCCATCTATCATCCACTCCTAAAGTTTCCTCTCCACCTCATCCATCTCGTCCCCAATATATGGCTCCTCCTCATCATCACCAGTATCTTGCTCACCCCCAAGGACTCCCTCCTCTCCTCCTCTAACATCAAGGGCCTCCTCCGCTACATGCACCTCCATCTCTACCTCTTGCCTGACCTACTCCTCCTGTCTCCCCTCTCTGTCTGGTTGTCTCTCTATCTCCTATCTCCCCTCCTCCTGCCTCAACCTCTCATCTCTCTCCTCCTCCTCTAGCACCTCAGGGATAGCATCTAGGGCCACTCTCTCCACTCACTGTCTAACTCTTTGTTGGTTCTTTTTTCCAGTGCACCTAAGAAATCTCTAAGGGATAGCCAATTCCTATGTTTAAGACTCTTGAAATGACTGGCCAACTAATAAGACCTAGTCAATGACTGAGATCTTCTGCGCTTTAGGATTTTTGGGGCCAAGGAGGGTGTTCCTACCGTGTTCTAAAAATATGCTTTATAAAACACATCATTTTCACAGATCAATTTGAATGAAGGATAATTGTGCAATAATTACTATGAAATTGGCTTGTTTCTAAGTAACCTACTACCCATTCATCAAAAGGTATTCCTCATGGTAATTAACACAGACTTGTATAAAGATTAATGAATTTAAAGTGAATTTGAATTTTGACTTTAGGTCGGTCATCAAACAATTATTTGATCAACCCTTTAGGTGAATCATTAAGGAATAGACAAGTGCCTTGTTACATTGGGCAACAGAGCCACATACACAAGAACCAATATCATAGAAATGACTTTAAATTTGGTGGGATGGACTACTCTCATAACAACTTTGCATTATGGAGTTCACTCTTTCTGATACACAACTGCTTATCAAACCCTTTGCAAATAATTACAAATCTAAGACTCCATTTAAGCATTTAATCGATTGCTTGAATCAAAGCAGAAAAAAAGACATGCATTTGAACAGATGTTCAAAAAAGAATGAAAATATCATTAACATTTCATTCAAAATTCACATAAACTTGTAGAAGGAGAGAAAATATATTAGAATTATACATTTACTTATATTTATGAGTCATATCTGTAGAACAGTTTAAGATAATTGCATAAGTTCTTCCAAAAGCTCAAAACAGACTATCTATTCTATTCCTATCATTCTACCCATATACATTCGACTCAAAACCTAACCAAAATTTCCATTCCCCTGCAAGTGAGCCCTGAATTCCCTTTTATAGAATGAGGGAGCCACAAGCTTCAGGCTCAAATGCAATTCCATCACAAAACTTCATTACATCTTACATTTTATTTGCATTTCAAAATTTCCCATGTGTTGAATCCGTGAGAACATGGTGCAAATGGGGAAAACCAAAATTGTAACCACCAGAAAGGGGAAATGCAAAGTGCTGCCAAAATCCCCTTTGTCGCCATCCACACTGCAATGAACCAAGCATCTATATCCCCACGAGTGCACATAGTCGATGTCCAATACCAAAATGTGCCACACATGCAAAAATAAGGCCATCACCACAGCAATCATTATCAACACCAAAATTTCATCATCTTTCATAGGCCAAAAGGCCTTTTATCATTCGCATATCGGCCTCGGTACACATGGCCGCTTCAAGTAGTGCTGAGGGTTGGGGATGAAACCTCAACCCCTTCCTTGACCTTGTTATCCTTCATGATAACATCTCTTTTGCTTGGAGTCCTGGCAGCCAGAGGCGGGATGGATAATACCTCCTCACCAGGGGCCATATTTTGACCCAAGGTTGCAAGGTACTAGCCATAGTTAGAGTTGGTATTTGTCTCACTATCTGATGAGCTACTTGTGAGTTCAATGGGTGAATTCTAGCATCTGAAGGAGCCACACCCATACCTTATCTTTCTCCCCACTCTAGCAATGGACCGTACTAGATTGTTGCCTTTGTCATCAACCTTCTCCATAGTAGCACTCTGAAATTGCAACCTTTGACTGCTCCTGGTGGGCACAATCCAGAATCTGCCAAAAGAGGCATTCATTCTTACTGTCAAATCACATCCAGGAAAATGTTTAATGGAGACACATGCATGGACAAATAAATTCATTGGCATGCGTACTATCATTGCTTAATTCCCAAGTGCATGAAAATCTATAGATTGCATCTCATGATTACCAATAATCAAATCTCCACAAGCACGGAGATCAATTTTCTCACATCTGCAGAAGGTTGGCCATTAATGCAAGCTAGTTGCATAGTGAAAATGGCTACCACGTGCCTTTTCTCAATTTTAAATATAAGCCATCGATCCTTTGTTGAGATGGCACATTAAGTGGCCATTCTTAGTTTGACCACCTTCAACTTCCAGTGGTGCTTCACTGAAGTGTCCACGACCAATAGTTTCCATCCATCTTGGATGATATATTCTTAGTGTGTGGGCTCCACCTTCCTCACGAACTAAATAGACTAGGACAAGTGTCGAGATCTTGCTGATCTCACTAGTTTTAACCTTCACTTTCGCTTAGCAAGCCATGGGAGGACAGTGAAGATCGTTCCCTAGATTTAATCTCGGCCATTTGTTTGAAGGTGTTGGACCATGGGCATGGTAGTGGGGAGTGGATCCCATTATTGTTCAGGGAAACACATCCGCTTTTTTCCAACCTCGCTACTTTTAACCTTCTGGCACTTAACATTC
Organism: Sequoia sempervirens; assembly: GCA_007258455.2. NCBI lineage: Eukaryota > Viridiplantae > Streptophyta > Pinopsida > Cupressales > Cupressaceae > Sequoia > Sequoia sempervirens. The sequence continues at coordinate 397,692,474 of VDFB02086081.1, read as the reverse complement.
ATGGGCTGGCAGGGTACGACCCAAATCTCATCGTGGATCCTCAAATCTTAAAACTTGCACTCCATACAATGTTAGCATTTAATGGAAAGGACTTGGTTAAGCCGATAGCGATATGACCTTTCAAGGTGAGTGACTTAAGCTTAATTCACCGGGGAAAAATTAAAACCCGACTTAGGGAACAAGCTAAAGTTGATGGAGTAATTGATGTCCAGTGCTTTGAGCTAATGTGGCCGGTAAACTGATGTGCAATCTGGCTCAAGAGATTACTTAAGAAATTGGTGACTGATAGGGCAGGTCAACCCATAATTATACCATTTGCATACCATTGTAAATAAAAACCCTACTCATTCATGGGAACAAGGGTTTAAAATGGAGACCAAGCCCATAGGGCAAAGAGAAAATTAATTATAATTTTAGAAGCTCCATCAGTGGCTCATGCTCAGGGACGCATACCCCTGGTGGGTATAACGAGGACAGAATCTTCGGTTGAAGCAAACCAGGGTAGAAGACCAAAACCAAGGAACTTACCCAAACTAGGCAAGTAGACACAACAGAAAGCAACAAACCAGACCAACATATGTACACTACTTACAGAATATACATTGTGGATTACTTCCACAAGATGGAGGCCCCGGGCCCCCAAAATTTCAGGGATAGTTCTTCCCTCTATCAAAGACTGCAGATTATTTATTTTGTAGTGAATTCATATGAGCATTGTGCAGTCCCAAGTTATCAGTGCTATCTTGATCAAAACTACCTATAATACTTGAAGTAGCATTGCCACATTGGTCCCTCTCCATTACAAGATCATCAAATTGAACAGGAAAAAGGAATCCCTCATATTTTGCACTATCATGAAGTATACCATCATGTTCCATCTGTTCATCAAACTTGAAAAACTCATAGATACTCTGGCTCAAACTGGGCCAAATTTTAGTGAATTCAGGAAAGAAAGCATGACCAAGTCTATTGTCAGCATGCCTACCACCAGTGCTAACCTCATAAGGTGAAATAAGTTCCAGAATTAAATCCATCAGATAAGGAGTGTTCACAAAGAACTCCACTATAGCTTCATACTGCCCAGTACTACTTTCATTGTTACCCATGTCTTTGGATTGTTCCTCACATGGGTGAAAGGATGTTGTAGTATTGGAATACTTTACAAAATCATCAAGTGATTCTTTCTTCTCATCACAGAGCAGTGTTGTTAGAATATCCATGCAATCAAGTGGGACATGAATAACAGGCATTTCAGTATTCTTTTTAGGTGCACAATTATCCACCATGGGAAGGACAATGCAATCATTTGCATCCTTTTGGATATCCATACTATTTCCAGAGCTGACATCACATTTATGAGCTTCTGCACCATGCAAGCTATTGTCACACTTAGGTTCTGAGGAATATGATGCACACATGTCAAGTAACATTTGTTTAGTCACATATTGATAGATATCTTTATTGATATCTACATCTTCATACCCTCCATGCAGTTGGAAATTTGGCAAGTCATAGGTGACATATTTATTGACACAATGACCTACATCAACATCACTTTGATCTTTATATGGACCATCCATAACACATCCATGGGTAGTACTTTTCAAATAATCATTAGAGGTATCCTCAAAAAGAGGATTGCTCCTACACCAATGGGGATTGTCATTTGCAACCTTACTATCCAAGTGATCATCAAATAAAATATTTTTCCATACATTAATTAGATGTATCTCATCATCTTTAACATCAGGATGCCAAAAATTTAGATTATCAGTGTACTCAAAATCAGTGAAGTCATTTGAAGAACACAGAGAAGCAATCTTATTATTCTCCTCATCATTCATTCTTGCAACAATTAACCTGCATTCAGAAAATTCTTCACATGAGGAGAATTGTTCACTGCCTAGGAAACCTATACCTTCAAGGTTATTAACATATCCCCTACTAGAAGCAAGGGATTCCATCTCCAATTCATATGAGGAGTCATACTCAATTGTGGATTGCCTGACTTCAAATTCCTCATTTGGTTCCTCATTTGGACCACATTACTGGGAACATGTGTATTCTCTTCATTGACTGGTGCATGATGGTTGCTAACTAAATCAACTTGTGAGGTATCACCTTGCTCTTCTCATGTTTTCTCACAGCTTATGACATCCCAAGGAAGGTAATTAGGCACCACCTCCTTAGTTTCATGTTCTATCTCTACATCCTCATCACTACTACATGCATCTACTTCTAGGTTGCTAGTGAAATGGAAACACTCAATAGTCAATTTCTCTGACTTTGATGCTTCTCTTGATCTGACAACCTTAGCCTTTGATCTCCTTCAACATGGCAATTATTTCCCATAATTTGAGAAATAGACAAGGGAATATGACCCTATTCCATGTTTTCTACAATATATATCCAATCTACTACTTGACCTAGACTGTGAGGTTTCTGGTCCTTAGACCATTGGCTTGATCCTGGTATGTATGCTTCACAAAACAAACTGATGCATGCCAGGTCATTATGTCTAAAGCTCATGGGTATCTCCATCAAAATATCCAAGAATCTTGAAAATAAATCATATGGAGACTCATTTTCATGTCTCCTTATCTCATGTAGCTTCTTGATAGAAAAGGTTAGATTAGACCTTCCCATCCTTGGCTGATGTGAAGTTGATGCTTTCTCACGTTTTGTATTTCTTAGGAGTAAAGTAGATATGACATCTATGAGATCTCCTCCTTGATAAACATTGCTAGAATTAGTTCTAGCAATTTTAGACCCTCTCATCATTGAGTATCTCAGATTGTTTTCAATATTAACAGCAATTTTGTATGCCTGTTGCAGGGTTGTGGGCTCCTTGTCTCTCAATAAGAAACTCATCTTCTTGTCAAATGCTCCTAGATATACAATCAAACACTCTGCATCACTTGGCCTTATTTATTTTGGAATATCTCTGATTTCCTTTGCAAATCGAAGGTTGAAATTAGGAACTAACTCCCCTTCACTTATATGGATTTCCATAAAAAAAATTCTTACCACACTTGAATTCACCCTTTCACTGAATTGGTTAACAAAGCTTGTCATGAACTGATTCCATGAAGCTATGGAACCTGCTGGAAAATATGAATACCAATCCCTAGCATCATCCTTCAAGGATTGAACAAAGAGATTCATGACAACATATTCATGATTCACCTCATAATCCCCCATAACATCCATAAATGTTTGCAAATGTTTAGAGGTTGATTTCAAACTTTTCCCTGTGAATCTAGGAAAATACTTCCTAACCTTCTGAGGAATCAGGTTTGAGAAACCTCTAATGCCACTAAAAACCAATGGCATATATCTTTCAATAATAAAATCCCTTTGAGGGAATGATTCAATTTCTTCACCCTACATACTTTTGCTTGATTCTTTACAGGGAAATCTTATAAAAGGTAGGGCTCAAAAGAATGGCATACTTCTCAAATAATTACAAACTTTGCATGTAAAAGTATGAAAAGCATTAATGTTATTCCCTATCTTAATGCAAATTCATCTAATAGGGAACCATCTATGATCTAAAGTCTTGACCATTTCTCATAAACTTCTTTCAAACAGAGTAATATGCTTTCTAGATTTATGAGAATACCTGGAAGTTTGTAGCAGTTGTTATCATTTCTTCCTGACTGCAAATTCTACAAATTTTGAAATCTTCTTCACAATTTAATTTATTCTTTGGACAAAGTCGCCACCTCTTTTCATAGAGGAATAAACTTCAAAAGCATGAAGTTCTTTCAAGAGTAAATCTAGTTCTAGGTCTTCTCCAACAGCAGAGTCACGCTCAAATCCTTTGATCTTTTCTACAAAAAACTCTTTTCCAGCATCAAGAACTTATCAATTATCTGAACAAAGGCGCCTAGACATACTAAATTCAAAATGGAAAATCATATGACTCTATGTAATGACTCTTAAGGCTTGATTCTTCAATATCTGAATGACTCTATGACAAGGAAATTTGCAACCAGACATCTGAGTGCATCCCCAACAAAGTCACCATTATGTTGGTTATTTTTCTAGTGCACCTAAGAAATCTTTAAGGGATAGCCAATTCCTATGTTTAAGACTCCTGAAATGACTGGCCAACTAACAAGACCTAGTCAATGACTGAGATCTTCTACGCTTTAGGCTCTGTGGGGCCAAGGAGGGTGTTCCTACCATGTTCTTCTAAAAATATGCTTTATAGAACACATCATTTTCACAAATCAATTTGAATGAAGGATAATTTTGCAATAATTACTACGAAATTGGCTTGTTTCTAAGTAGCTTGCTACCCATTCATCAAAAGGTATTCCTCATGGTAATTAAAACATAATTGTATAAATATTAATGAATTTAAAGTGAATTTGAATTCTAACTTTAGGTCAATCATCAGACAATTATTTGATCAACCCTTTAGGTGAATCATTAAGGAATAGACCAATGCCTTGTTACATTGGGAAACGGAGTCACATACACAAGAACCAATAACACATAAATGACTTTAAAATTTGGTGGGATGGACTACTCTCATAACAACTTTGCATTATGGAGTTCACTCTTTTTGATACACAACTGCTTATCAAACCCTTTGCAAATATTGTAAATCTAAGACTCCATTTAAGCATTTAATTGATTGCTTGAATCAAAGCAGAAACATAGACATACATTTGAACAAATGTTCAAAAAAGAATGAAAATATCATTAACATTTCATTCAAAACTCACATATACTTGCAGAAGGAGAGAAAATATATCATAATTATACATTTACTTATATTTATGAGTCATATCTGCATAACATTTTAAGATAATTGCATAAGTTCTTCCAAAATCTCAAAATAGACTATCTATTCTATTCTTATCATTCTACCCATATACATTTGACTCAAAACCTAACCAAAATTTTCATCCCCCTGCAAGTGAGCCTTGAATTCCCTTTTATAGAATAAGGGAGCCACAAGCTTCAAGCTCGAATGCAATTTCATCACAAAACTTCATTTCATCTTACATTTGCTTTGCATTTCAAAATTTCCCATGTGTTGAATCTGGGAGAACATGGTGCAAATGGGGAAAACCAAAATTGTAACCACCACCAAAAAGGGGAAACACAAAAGTGTCGCCAAAATCCTCTTTGTCACCATCCACACCACAATGAACTAGGCATCTATATTTCCATGAGGGCACATAGTCAATGTCCAATACCAAAATGTGTCACACATGCAAAAACAAGGCCACAACCATAGCAATCATTGTCAACACCAAAATTTCATCATCTTTCACAAGCTAGAAGGCCTTTTATCATTCGCACATTGGCCTCGGTACACACAGTCACTCCGAGTAGTGGTGAGGGTTGGGGATGAAACCTCAACCCCTTCCTTGACCTTGTTATCCTTCATCACAACATCTCTTCTACTTGGAGTCCTTGCAGCTAGAGGCAGGACAAATAATACCTCCTCACCAGGGGCTAGATTTTGACCCAAGGTTGCAAGGTACTAGCCATAGTCTGAGTTGGTCTCTATCTCACTATCTGACGAGCTGCTTGTGAGGTCAATGGGTGAATTCTGGCGTTTGAAAGAGCCATGCCCATACCTTATCTTTCTTCCCACTCCAGCAGTGGACTGCATTAGATTCTTTCCTTTGTCGTCAGCCTTCTCCACAGCCACACTCTGAAATTGCAACCTCCAACTACACCTAGTGGGTGCAATATGAGATCTATAGCAGAGGTATCCATTCTTACTATCGAATCACATCCAAGAACACTCAAACCCTGCTTTTGCGAGCACAATCAGGTGGTCCTCTTAGTTGGATCGATGGAAGCTGCTAGCTTGCTCATTTTGTGACTAGAGAATATGTACATTCAACCTCTGTTTGTGGGAATAATTTGAGGACCTAGCAGTTTAATTGCTATAATGAGAATAGCAACATATCCCCTCTATTTATTGAACAGAGTGATAATATCGATCACCAATGTTTAATGGAGACACATGCACAAACAAAGCAATTCATTGGCATGCGTACTATCATTGCTTAATTCCCAAGTGCATAAAAATTTGTAGATTGCATCTCATGATTACTAGTAATCAAATCTCCACATGCACAGAGATCAATTTGCTCGCATCTACAGAAGGTTGGCCATTAATGCAAGTTGGTTGCATAATGAAAATAGCTACCACATGCCTTTTCTCAATTTTAAATATAATTCGTCGATCCTTAGTTGAGATGGCACATCAAGTGGTTGGGCTTAGTTTGACCACCTTCAACTTCCAGTAGTGCTTCATTGAAGTGTCCATGGCCAATAGTGTTCATCCATCTCATATGATATCTTCTTAATGTGCAGGCTACACCTTCCTCACAAACTAAATAGACTCGGACAAGTGTCGATATCTCGTTGATCTCTCTAGTTTTAACCAATTTTCACTTTCACTCAATGAGCCAGCAGGGAATGATGAAGATCGTTCCCCAGATTTAATCTTGGACATTTTTTTGAAGGTGTTAGACCATGGGCATGGTAGTGGGAAGTGGGTCCCATGATTTTTCAGCGACATGCATCTACTTTTCGCCAGCCTCGCTACTTTTAACTTGTCGGTACTTAACATCTGTGGGTTGGCGAGGGACGACCTAAATCTCATCCCGGATCCTCAAATCTTAAAACCTACACTCCATACAATGTTAACATTTAATGGAAAGGACTTGGCTAAGCCGACAACGATATGACCTTTGAAGGTGAGTGACTTAAGCTTAAGTCACTGGGGAAAAATTAAAACCCGACTTAGGGAACAAGCTAAAGTTGATGGAATAATTGATGACTGGTTCTTCGAGTTAACAAGGCCGGTAAACTGACATGCAATGTGGCTCAAGAGATGACTTAAGAAATCAGTGACCGATGGGGCAGGTCAACCCACAATTATAACATCTACATACCTTTGTAAATAAAAACCCTACTCATTCATGGGGACAAGGGTTTAAAATTGAGACCAAGCTCATGGGGCAAAGAGAAAATTCCTCAAAATTTTAGAAGCTCCATCACCCTCTTCACCTACCTCCCTCTGTCTCCTCCTCTCCTCCACCTGCCACCACCCCCATCTCCGCCATCATCTCCTCCCCCATCTTTTCCACATCTCCCTCCATCTCCTTGGCCTCTATCTCTGCCTCTCCCCTGCCTCTTCGACTTCCTTGTTTTACTCACAGGATAACAGATCTATGATCCATAAGTGTCGGCCCATCAGGATCTGTCAAGGGAATCAGCCTATGCATCTACCACCATAAATCATAATATGCGGTCATCCCTAGATCTGCAAGACCTCCACTCCACCCCCATGGTTGTGCCACCAATCCATCTATCTATTGCTCAAAAAATGGCATTGATATAGTCGAACCCCACCCAGGCTCTCGCAATGTCTATGCATACTTTATAGTCCCCATAGGCACACCCTGCTGCTCACCAAACCGATGAAGAACCCACTGGGCCAGGTACATCTCGATAATCAGTTGGGGCTATACAGTACAACCAATCAAATATCGAAACTGTCGACAAAATGGAAAATGGTCACCCTCATCCGCCCACTATGCATAATCTCTATATGGCCTCTAGACAAATGCAATCATGGTATCTATCATGTGCTGCCATAAGCCTGTCTCTCTGACCTTGGTCTATTGTAACGCTCCTGCATATAGATATACATAAGGCATCCCATTGGCTAACTAAGGCCTCTAAATCGGTGGCCAAAAGACAGGACTATGCTCCCAGGCCCAGATCATGAGTAATGTCCTCTCACAGCTAATGCTACTCCTGCCCCTATATGCTACCTCATGCAATTGGTGGTATAACATGCTAAGCAAACAAGGTCCCTAGGAAAAACTACCATGTCCTATTGCATCTGCACTAGCACATCACCCCATCCAATCGAGAATCCATGTCCCAGCTGATCTAGAATTAAGACCCCAACAATCAAAGTACATAACATGGCGTCCCACCGTGGGTAGTGCTTAGCTAGGTACTCCCACCGAATCTCATATTCATCGACACCAAAACCCATGCCATCATCTACCTCATATAACTTAGTCATGGCCTGCACTCCCCACTGTGGATCGCACACCACTTGTGCTCCTCTGATTGGAATGCGCAAAATTCAATACACGTCCTCTAGGGTAATAGTCACCTCCCCTATTAGCAAATGGAAGGAATAGGTCTCTGAGTGCCACCTCTCAACCAATGTTGTTAATAGTCCCCTATTATCTTGGATAATGGGCATATAGGTGACATAGTACAACCCTAGTCGCATCAATCATCCTTGCTCCCTGTCTATTAGTTGGTCCCAAAATGCATAAGTAGAAGGCCTGAACTCGTGCGTATAGATCAGTGGTAATGTTTATGCACATGTAGAAACGAAATTTATCACATTATTACAAATCATTATTACCATCTATCTAATTAAACATAAGAAAAAAATTGAGCCTAAAACTAAGTCAACCCTGGTCAACCCAGGTCAAATTCAAATGTGTCACATTGACTTCATTTACGTCACGGTTTGGTGTTTGTGTCATTATGTACAACAGTTGCATCACACTATGACACTTGCATCGTTTGGACTCACGAATGCATCATCTTCAGTCAATTGCATCGCTCCATAATCAAATGTGTCATTGTCAAATAAAATGTGTCACTCAGCTTCGCGTATGCGTTGCAATCTTGTGAATGTGTCACTATGCTTATCATTTGTGTCCCAAGATGGTGAATGTGTCGCGTTAATTGGCAAATGCATCACACCTAACTGCCAACCTAATGGACCTATGGCATTTGTGTCGTGACACATCAAATGCGTCGAACACGATGACAAATGTGACTTATGCGAACACATATGCGTTGCGGCACATTCAATGACCTAGCCTAAAACCCTAAAAATGCACGAAAAATGTTAAAATGACAAAGTGGGAAGGTGTATGTACCAGTGCCTCTATGCCCTCTGGGCGTCAGAAGGTCATAACGATGTAACCGCGATGCTCTGTGATGGGAATCACCATCTTTGTGTGCACTCTCCTGGCTCTGAGCTCTCAAAAATTTACAAGTGTGAATGTGAAAATGAATTGACTTTTACCCATTTTCAACCTATTTATAGGGTCGAAATGGGATTTTCTTCCAATTTTTATTACCTAAAGGCTCTTTTTGACCACCTTTGACCGGTCTAGTGACTGCTTTAACCGTAACGAAATCTAAAACCTTTCACGCCATCACTTTCTAGTCATCAAACTAGATTGTCGGGACACTTTCCAATTTTTTCTATCACTAGGCCAAAATCTAAAAATTTTCCCGAGGGGGCATAGATACTTCGTACCTTCACTGGGGCATGTTTCTGATTGAATTTTCTATCACAATGTGACAAATTGCATTATGACAAAGAGGGGCAAAATGTAGACACATAAAAATGACCTAGGCCTACAAGCTCTATTGTCACCATATTTCTTCCTAACATAATTAATTATGTCCTTTGGTCCACTTCCAACTATTAATTAAATAATTTTTAATTATTTAATTAATTCATGTCTTTTTATTCTTCTTGATTATTCAAATAAATAAATTTTATTTTTTATTTATTTATTTAAATACATCACTAATACTCTAATGTCTCTCCATAATTAAATAAATTCCTTAATTTATTTAATTATCTTTGTCCATTATTTCCTCCTAATTATTTAAATAAATAAATTTTATTTATTTAATTAAATATGTCATTAATTCCTACATGCCTTTTCATAATTAAATAAATTCTTTAATTTATTTAATTATTGTCCACCTTGGCATTTTCCCATTTTAAATAAAATTATTTAGTTAAAATGGTCTCACTTTCTAATTTTCCCTCTTTTAGTAAATAATTCAAATTAATTATTTACTGTCACATGACCCCACCTTTTTTAATTAAATTAATTTTTAATTCAAAATAGTCTTTTTCCTCCATAAATCAAGTAATTTCTAATATTATTTGATTTTCTAGCCCTCTCTTTCTCTGTGCCATTCTTATCTCCTTGTCACATGCAATCTTGTCCCTTGATTTGATTTTCTCAAATCAAATCTTGTCCACCCATTTAAAATTTTCCCTAATGTTTCCCTAACCCTAATTGTGGGTTGTCATATTGAATCTTGTCCATTGATTCTAGGGCATTTGTCAATCTTCAATCTTAGCCATTCATTCAAAATTGTATTTCCTATAAAATGGCAATTTTGGTCTCATTTGCACATCTCTTGCAATCATATTATCTCATGCTCTTACAATTTTATGTCATCTTAGCTCTTGCAATATTTTCTTAGGCATACTTCATCTCTCTTGACATTTTGGCATACTTTAGTCATAGTTCATAGTTGCTTACTAGTTGCATAGTATTGCATTTTGTCATCAAATCCTTCAACATTTGCTTTGGTCTTGGCATTGTCACAAATTGCTCACACAAAATCTAAGGGAAAACTACATATTGCAGCAAATAGAGAAGGTGTAATGGAGGTCAATCATGGAGGTTGAAGACTCAAGGTGATATCTCTCTTTGTTTTCATGTTTTCCTCCTTTGTGCTTCATTATTTACTTTGGGTTTTGATTTGTTTAGCTATTAATCTGCTAACCTAGAATTTTCCCATAGTTGCACCTTTAGCTCATTACTTTCAGGAATCTAACACAATGAAGTATTTTTGTCTCAACTCACTCACAAACACACACTTTTTTTCTTATGATTTGTGGCTCACTTTTGTCATTTGCATCACACTGTCATACAATTCTTCACAATTTGACTTGATTTTATACCATCCTCAACCTTAGAAACTTTCTCCAAGGTCGGCCACAAATACCTCATTTCATAAATTCAAATTAGGTCGGCGGCTCAGCATTCCCACAGTAGAAAGGAATGAGAGTGGACCAATAAAACATTTAACCAAGACCAAAAATAATGTCTCAAATCAACCACATGCTTCCTCAATTTAATTTTATTCTTCAAATGAAGTGTAAACACCAAGTTGGCCAAACCTAATGAAAACACAAATGAACATTGATGTACACACTTCCCAATAAGAAGATGACACGCAGACTCCACAACACGCTTCATTATGCACGAGAATACATCTCAAATTTCTTTAGATACATCTGCAGAAAATGCAATATGCTTCAAACATTGAACACCTTTCACCAGTTCATCTAGACTGTGCAAACCCATACTAAAACACTAAAACATGACTTTCGGATCACCAAACTTCAACCTTCTTTTCCAAAACCCAGAGAACATCATCTCAAGACATATCCCAAATCTGCAAGATCTGAAATGAAACAGGAGGACTACAGAGCAAAAACATTTCTCTCAGTCCACAGAGAGACCAATTCTATCAAAGCAGTTCACACACTAGTGAACATAACTTTCATGTACTATCACACCAGAAGCTAGAAACTTGGGATATATCACCACAAGATCACCATTATCAAATCTTCATATACGCACAAGCATAGGATCAACCACAGGAGAAGCGTGGAGCACATATCGGAGCATTTCTGAACACATTCACTCTGGCTTCTCTTCTTTATTATTTTTTTCAGGCACTTGACTCTCATCACAACACATCTGAAATGACATAATAACTCCATGTACTCAACATCTCTCAGCTTGTACAATCTAACATACTGAACTATGTTGACATCAATGACAACATTAATGACAACACCACTAGACTAGCTCATACTTGCAACACTTCCTTCTGACAACATCTTTCGGTGATGCTCTAGAAATTTCGCTTTCTTCTTCTAGCGGCATCTTTTAGCAATGCTCCAAAAAATTTGTTGTTGCTTCCAACTACATCTTTCAATGATGCTCTAGAAATTTTGTTGTTGCTTCCGGCTGCATCTTTCAGTGCTGCTCTTTCCACTGCATCTTTTGTAAATACTCCAAAAAAATTGTTGCTACTTCTGATTGCACCTCTCAGCGATGCTCCAGAAATTTCGTTAATGCATTCTAACAGCATCTTTCAGTGATGCTCAAAAATTTTCTTTTTCACTCTAGTTGCATCTCTCAGCAATGCTCCAGAATTTTGCTACTTCATTTTTTCATCCCAGGAGCATCTTTCAGCGATGCTCCAAAACTTTCGTTCTTCATCCCGGTCGCATCTTCCAGCAATGCTCTGAACTTTTGTAAATTCTCTTCCTCTCCAAATGCTCAGATATTTCTAGCGTCATACACATGCTCATTATTAAATATTGTCATCACCTTTGAAATCCCCGGGCTACACTGCCATCTTTTATCATAATAAATCAAAATGATTATGGCTACTTTCCATCATAATAATTATAACCTTAATTAGCCATCCCATCTTCATTCATAATAAATTCATCACCACCCTCACCATCTTATCTGATTATATTGTTACATCAGCAAAGGTAAGTGATTTTCAATCGATGACGGGATGTAAGGTATGTACAACTTTTACTTTAAGTAGGTAATTATTGTGAATAAAAATAAATAAATTGGCACGTACCACCACCCTTTCCAGACTTAGTAAATTATGCAGATTGAACTCTCACTTAAGATATGGCAATTCCTATGCTCTTGTCCATGCAAAGTAATGATTTCAGTATAGCGAAGCCAAATGGCATAATTAATTCATGTCAAAGTACAAGTGGTTTAAGAGTTTACATTTTCTTTAATCTACGTCACAATTTCATTTAAACAGTTTTTCACCTTTTGAATGCCACGACATTGAGTAGAAACTAAGCAAAATCACAAGAAAGGGACTGCATGGGAGGAGCCAAGAGAAAATCAGAGCAACCTTTTGTAGACAAGTTACTAACACTAAGTAAAATTTTGAAATTGTTTCAGAGGGTTGGGTGGTTGGAGTTTATGAAGAAGTTTGAAGGGAACAATGAGTAATTGGTAAAATAATTTGTAGAGAACTTTTTAGATGGAAAATCAATAGTGTGTGGGAGGAAATTCAAGGTAATCCCTCATGTCTTTTCCCATTTATCTGGTATTAAAAATGAGGGTATAAATTTATCAAAAACTACAAATATTTCCTATCAAAAAATGGTAGAGCTTTTTAGTAGGGAAAGGGAACCCCAACCTTTTTTAGTTGTAAGTACCAAAGGGAAAAACAAAGGGTTTCAAAGAATGTCCATTCCAGAGCCATGGAGAATGGCAATTGCCTAGATAATCAAATATTTCACATGTGAAGGGCAATGTGCCATAGTAATTGGTCCCCCCTTTCGATTATTGAGTCATTTGCGCCATGGCACCAAAAACCCTCAATTTAGAGTCAACCTTCCCGCTTTTCTTTGTGATTCCATTGTTAATATGATTAAAAAGTTTAAAATTGGGTCAGGTACATTAAAACATCACGGCCTTGTACATTTAATTTGTAAATAACATTTCTTAAAGAAAGGAAGAATAGAACAAAAATGGCAAAAATTCCTTCAGAAATTTGAGAACCTTGAGCCCAAAAGACATTAAGAGGAAGGAGAGCCATCCAAACTGATGGCTCAAAATTTGGAAGAACCTTCTTCTAAACCTCAAAATGTTGAAGGGGCTCCTGACAATGAGGCGCCAGAAAATCCAATAAACCCTTCAGACCCTCAAGAAGGACCAAGTTCACAAAATGTATTGGAGGCTCTGGAAAAACAAGATATGGACCTAGAAAAATTGAAAGACGAGAATGCTCGTCCCCATAAAAAGGGAAGGAGACCTAAAATAGAAGAACACGGGCCTTCCCTTTGAGAAGTAAGAGATTTTCTTCTGAGATTAGTTGTGTCATGGCTTCTGAACAGCCACATGTCCCTAAGAAGAAACGATATAAGAGGCAACCCCAAGAAACTATAGCACAATCATATGAAAAAGAGGCCCAACCATGTGTAGAAACAACCTAGCTAGGTGATTCTAGAAAGAAAAATGTCTCACTTGAGATAAGACAAGAAGAAACAAGAGAACAACTGCCAAATGTTGTAATTATTGAGGATGAGCCTCTGGAATCATTTTCTCCTTTTCACCAGCCGATGGAAACATAGGAAGGTGATATGACTCACTAAGTGAAAATTTGTCTTCCCCAATACCCAGTGATGCAGAACCAGACCCACTAGAGGTACATGACAAAGAAAATGTGATTGATGATAATGCAGAAGCTTATGTTTCTCCTCTCCATTCTAATGTACAAATTGAAAGTTTTGATAACATAAAAACAAAATTAGATGAGTTGAAAATAGAAATTGTTCAATTAAGATTCATCCTGTAGAAAAATGAAGAACAAATCAATCAACAACAAGAGAAAATAGATGTACAAACTACAGTTTTGAAGAAAAGAGATCAAGAATTCACAACTTTGAAGGCTTAGTTGGAGTAGAAAGATAAAATTATTGGTGAATTGCAATTTCATGTGCAACAATGGAATAAGGAATGTAAACGGTATTTGGAAATTTTGTCTGAAAAAGACAAACAAATTAAAGGTTTAACTGATAATTTAGTGCAAACTCTCTAAGAATTTGCAGAAAAACAAGAAAAATAGAAAGAACTCAATGCAGCTTTGAGTAGGACTATTGAATTGGAACAAGATTTGCAAGAAATTAAGATAAAGCCAAAAATGGAATCAAAGAAAATACAAACTGAGCCAACCAAGATAGAGTGGTTCCAAATCCACATTCCCCTAATGCTAAAAAAATGGATGGAAAGGCATTATTTCCTGAAACAAGCAAGGGTACAGAATGTCAGACTAAAGAAGGAAATAGTTTTATTAAAAGAATCATATGACAAGCTTTATCAGGCTAAAAAAGATGCATGCCAAATTGGGTAATTATTATTAGCCTGGAGGAAACATCCAGATTGTATTCTATGTTTTTGAATGAGCAATTATTAAGATGGAAATTATTGAGAATTTCTTGCAATCTGCCTCATGATCCAGATGATGAGGAATTTTTAAAAGAATTTAAAGAGGCAATACCTGCTCAATTGAACTTACTATGTGAATTCTTTGTACACAAATTGTTTTTGGAAATACATACTGATTTCTTTGTCAATCTCTTTGTTGGGGAAGTACAGCTCATAGCATTCATGTCCACTATGCAAAATTAGATTCAATGGTAGGAAAGGACTAAAGAGTATTTGCAAGAAGAAAGGACTGTGGAACTTTAGATGAGGTACCCTTATAGGAAACCCTTTGCTTTTAAAGCCCGATTCTGAGGCATGAAGATCTATGAAGTTGTGAAAAGAAAATATAATGATAATCTTCGGATCTGTTTTGAGAATTTCAAAGTCCAGGGGCCAAAATTGATAGACAAAGCATGGAGTTCCTGTAAGGAGAAATACACTCCTCTACCTATGTATCTTAAAAAGTGAGAGGAGGTGATTTCACCTACCAATATAAAGTGATCCTACAGAAGGGTCGAGGCATTGGTAGAAATACTTCAACATCTTAAAACTAAATGGATAGGAATGACGTATAGACCTTCATTGCTTCTTCAACCACCCCCTACAGTACTTGTCACTACAAAGTAGAATCTTGAGGACTTGCATTCATGGAAATTAAGGGTTAGATATAATAAGGGTTTTATTAAGAGTCTTGGTGATTGGGATAGAGAAGTAGAGGATCCATATGACCACAAAGCCAAATACAATGAACTAAATAGGAATAGGGATATGGAAAGGCAGAGGACATAGGAAAGAGCAGGACCTGCTTAGGCCTAGGAAGGAGAGAGTGATGAGGTATAAATAACCTCATGATTATAACAAGCTAAATACCCTTCATTGTTTCTACCAATTGTTTATTTTTAGGATTAATAATTGCTTACTTTTTGTAAAAAATGTATAAATTGTTATTTCCTAAATCGATTGAATTAGTTGACTAATGTTGAAATAATGGTATAGTTTTTAGTCATTATATAGGAAATTATGCACAACCGAGTGGACTTTAAGAGGACTTCAAACAGTTGAAGATAGAGCATCGAAATTCTAGGTGCCAAAAATTTAGGAGTGCATAGTGGAACAAGTCCTTTTAATGCTTTCTATTAAATTTTTGTTTTAAAAACTTTACGGCTCTACTTCGAGCCTTTAATATTTTTTATGTTATGGACCTCAATCCATTGGTTAGTTGGTTAATTCTATTAAAATACTTTTTCAATGGTTATCTTCCACCATCTGAAATTTAGGATTTTGTTAGTAGTATAGTATATAAATGTAACCACCAGAAATAATGCAGACGTGATATAGTTATGTTGTTATAATATGCTTTGAACTATGTCTCTATGTTACACTTTTTCTTATATGAATAAAATAAACTTTTCTAGTCTTATTCTAAGTTATTAGTTTTGTGTAATGGAATTATCATAGATGGATTCATTTTGAAGATGTGAAAGTACATGTGATATAAGTTAATTGTAAGCATATCAGAGAGTTGGCCACTCGAAGGATTTCGTAGGATAGATAAGTATTTTCATTTTTAATGATGTTTCCTTTTATTCTAAATATGATAAATTTGGATGAATGATATTTGTGTGTCGAGCTCTATCAATTATTCTTGTAGATCATAGTTCAAGTTTGCAATCTTTTAATTTTGTTTATTTGAAATTCTAGAGCACCCACTCTGGTTGTCAGTTATAGGTTGTTAAGTTTACTTTTTATCAACAGTTAGTTATTAGCCATTAGTTGTTTTCATTTAAATTTTATAGTTTTACTACAAGTGTTTCTTCTTAGGTAATTTATGTGCTTTCTAGTTTAATTGTATCTTGCTTTCTAGCTTAAATAACTTCATGCTTTCTAGTTTAATTTCTTTCTAGTTAAATCTTTGTTTACATCCATTCAATAATTTAGAAAATCTAAGAGAGAAATCTAAGATGTCCCCTATTGCATACAACCTTCGAACATTACTCGGTCAATATAATTGATACATTTTCAACTAAAGTGATAGGACCTTACAAAAGTTTGTCAGAATGCCCAATCAGATTCATATAGAATGTAATGTCCCCAATAAATTATTAAATCTAATTTTTGCAATGCTTATCAATTTCTAAGATTTTATGTGTAAACAAGTAAAAATTGTGAAATCGAGTGCACTAAAAATTGCACCAATGAAGCCAACCACACTCAAGATTTTATTGCAGCAATAAATATGAGAGTTATATAGAAAATTTGGAAGCATAATAGCTTGTAAAAAGGAACTTTGAATAGTCTATAGATCTACCCTTATAATATGCATAATTTATACCAATTTGACAACTCAAAATGCATCAAAACCCCAATAGATTTACACCAAAAACTCTCAAGAATTCCAATATAATGATAGAGCATGAATATAAATATGTTGGAGCTGTTTACAATAGCAAATAACACACAATAGTGCTACTCACATTAGCAAAATAATAGATTACAAGTGCCAAAGAAAACACTCTAAAATCCACAACCAAAAACCTTGCAAAAGCACACAATAAAACTCCTTTCAAAGCACAATTGCAACCCCTGTATGAAGTTGCCTTTGGAGACCTATAAACCCACTGCCTGCAAGTCTCTATCTCCCTGGTTTATCAAACTAGAAGATAACTCCTTCAATGGTTTCTCGGCCTCTAAAGAAGAAAGCACAAGCCTGTAAAATGCATAAAGATTCTTCTACATGCAAAATGACCAATATTTATAGACTCTTGATCATCTGGAAACTTCTACCAAACATTGGATTCACATACAAATATTCCTCCCTAAATTTAGGCACTTAAAAAAGTCATAAAATGCATTATAACACCTCTAAACTTAGCCTTTCATATTATAACACTTACAAGGCATCTTTTGACAACTCAAAATGCATTTTTTGAGGCACTTACATGAGGTTAAAGTTATTTTTTCTAAAACTCACGACCCACCTATTTTGGCACCACTAAATAATTAATATTTATTTGTCCTTTAGATAAAAATTGCACCAAGGCAATATAAGTATTAAATAATAATATATTCCAATGTTGTCTTGATACCTCCGACTTACTATTTTTAGTAAGTTCTATTTTTTGGAAAAAGGGACATGACAAGTCATCCCTTCCAAAAATTATTCTCCCTCAAGCAAGTACAACCATAATGCTCCATAATTCTTTTTCCACAATCATAAAACATGCCAAAATGAATATTAAGTCCTGATCTTGTACCTGTGAAGAGTTGCAATCTTTGCCAAAGAGTATTGTGCAAAAATGAGGACTTGGGTTCCTTTGTTCCAATGCTATAAATCCAACAAAAAAATATATACAATATAAGCTCTTGTATGTGTAAGTAAATGGTTCATTCATTCTCATACTCCAATTGAAACTCATCTTCCCACAAAGGTTTAGTAAGCTTGCCAAATGCACTACCATGTGATGAATCAATCCTGTAACTTTTGAACCTTCTCCCAATGATTAAAATCTGATTTTTTCTGCTTGTAGGTCTGATATATGATTGAATGCACTCAACAATATAGAAAAAAATAAAATAGGAAATAGACACTTCTCTTACCTCCACAATACTAAAATATTCAATGCAGGAATGTGTAGCAAAAACCCCATACTTTACCTCAATTTGAGAGATATTACTTCCAGCTTCATGGACTGATTTGAGATAGAAAAAGTGTAGTAGAGGATTAAAAATTATCATCATACAACAAAAACATACGTAGAATAATCCTTCCAAGTCTGAGTTTGCGATCAGCAATCCATTTGTACTAAAATTGTTGTTCTTTTTGAGACTATCTACAAGCACAAACTTATTGCCCCATTTATCTGACTTCTCACTCTGAATATTTTTCCAAGGAATACAATACATTTTCAGGTACACCCAAGCAAGCAACATATTATAATCCCAAATACATAAAAATCCTATCAAATACTCATAGAATCTCCAAATCACGCAATATTTCCAATATTGTTCTACTCTAAACTAAACTCAAAAGCCACAAATTTTGAAGCTGATATGAATTAGGAAAATAACAATAGGAAATTATCTACCTGTGTGCAACATGATTCCCTACCCTAAAAGATGCAAAATAACAAAGAAATGCAATAAGGAGAAATAACACAACACCACCTCAAGATTAGCCTAAGTTGACTTGAACAAAATAAAGATTAAAACAAGAGATATACCTTGTCCAAGTGATCTTTTGGTTGGACCTTTGATGTAGGTTAGATGTGTGCTCGTTGATGGAAAATGAGGTAAAATGATATGCAAAATTCTCTAAATGGGATGATGAATGCAAAGATGGAGGTGGGTATTTGAATAAATGTGTGAGATGAATGAAATGAAAGCTTGAGGATTCAACAATGGAGGTAAGCTTGAATGCAAAATGTAGAGTTCTTGAGAGTTGATAGTGCTTGAATTGTGAATGCATGCTATGTTCTGAGAGAAATGAGACAAAATTCTCTATTTTAGGGGAAGAGTCTCTAGAGGATTTGAACAGCTAGGATTTAGCCAACATGGGCAAGATGGAGGGTTGTGGTGAGTTGAGGACTCACAAGCCCTCACATCTTTCCATGTGGAAAATGAGGTGGCAAAAGGACATGTGAGGTGGAGAGAGGATATGTGAGGTGGAGGTACTTGCAAGTACCTTAGGATTAGGGGAATATTTCCTCAAAAAGGAAGTTCTTGTCCCCATGTGGAAGGATGGTGACAAGTGAGGAATTTTAGAATTCCTCACTAATCATCATGGGGAAGAGAGAAGTGGTTGGGGAAATAAATGTGAATTTTAAATTTACATGATTAGAAGTACCTTAAGGATAACAGTGATGTGACTTATGAGAGGGTTTAGAATTTCCCAACAACCTTCATGGGGAAAATGGTAGCATTGAATGAATAAATGTGAATTTTAATTCACATGGGGAAGAGGTCAAGGCTAAATAGAGAAAGTAATTATGATAGGTTGACTTGGAGGACATACCAAAAATGGCATGAGGATTAGATTAAGGTTGTGCAAACAAGTGATTAAGAAGACTAATGAAGGATTAGAGGCAAGTGGAAAAATATGGAGGATGTGACATTAATTCTGATTAAAGGTGTGCACATCCTAATCATGGATCAATTAAACTAATCTAGATTAGAAGAGGATTATGGAGGATGTGACAAGAAGAGAAAAAAGAGGGAATTTAAAATTGATTTAAATTCAAAAGGCTAAATGACTAAATTAAATAAATTGATGTATTTATTTAATTTAGAGAGGAAGGGATGAAAGGTAAAGTATTTAATTATTAAATTAAATACTTTAGAAACCTTAGGCAAAGGGGAAATATTAATTAAATAAATCATTTAATTAATATCGATGAAATATGAAATAGACGAATAAAGGGGACAAATTTGACCATGTGGGAGTGGTCGAATTTGGATGTCTACATTTTTCCCCTCTTTGAGATGGTGTTACGAAGTAGCATCATTTCAAAGAAGATTAAAAGATAGCACCAGGAAGAAGAAGATTAGACTAGGAAAGATTCCCCAGTCATCAAAGGAGTGACTAGGAAGAAGGATGATGGGAGTGAAGATGAAGATTAGGGGTTGAGGATGCCCCCTCAAGAGGAAATCACGGAGGAGTTCAAAGAGAAAACAGAGATGTGCTCTCGAAATGGATGAGGCGATGAAGGATATATAGGGAAGATGATGCAAAGTGATGTGGATAAGAGAGGATGATAAGTAATAGGAGATTGGGAAACTTTCGTGGATTTAAGGACAAAGGTGATGTTACCCAGTCAAGCTATAAGCCAAAATGGGTTGATGATGGATGGAGTGTTGTCAATGAGGGAATGATATATCCCAAAACACAAAAGGATAGGGAAGGAGACATCCCAATGATGATGATGAAAGTTTTGTTGATGAGGGAAGGATATATCCTGATGATGATGATGAAAGTGTTGTTGATGAGAGAAGGATACACCCCAAAACAACACCAAAGGATAGGGAAGGATACATCTCGATGATGATGATGATGATTGGATCATGGCTTGTAGCAAGGCTGGGAACAAGACCAAGGATGTGATTAGATGATTTGTGTTAGATTGAATGGATTAAGATTGGGTGGAGATGTGAGATGGCCTAATGTGAAATGGAATGCAACATGAACATGAGTGTAAATAAGGGATTTCATAGTGATGAGGGTCGATGGTAGACGTATCATACTGGCTTTAATTTAGTGGCAAGTACTTTCTCTATAATGATTACAAAATTAAGGGAAGGTGGGGGTGAAACTACACCTATCAAGAATCGGTATCTTGAGAAGAAGAGATGGAAAGTGAATGTTTGCACAACCAAAATCATAGGTCATTGGTCAGGCATGGATGTAATGCAATGGAATTGATCATGAAATGTAATCCTAATGCAAGTTGCCATTTTTGGAGCACTGTTTTTTGCTATAGCATAAGACACCAGGTACCAAGGTATGTAAACCAAGGCGAATTAGTGTTGAATGCATAAAAAAAACACAACAAACAAGAAGGTTATCCCAGCACCCCAAAGTTGTGAAGACCTTGGTCAGGCCAGGAAATGGGATAACCAGAAGCACAAAAGGATGCCCCAACATAACACAAGACCGCAGGAGTCTTGGTGGGTACTACGCGGGACAACCAAGAAGACAACAACAAACAAAAGATCAAGATATGCCCCTATGTTAATCGATCAAAACACACCATAATTTGATAGATCATGGCAATCTTGACAAGTTATAATAAGGAGCTCAAATGATAAACAAAAGCCAAAAGTATCAGAAGATCACAATCAATTTCAAAATGTCCTTTGCCATAGGATCGAGAGGATGGATAGGGTTGATGAGGTCTGTTAGGAAGGGTACATCCTATTGAGACCAAAGATGGATACTAAACTAAAAGATCGAAATGATGCAAGAAATTCCAAAATTGATTGAATCTCATGATATGAGAAGTGG
>VDFB02086081.1:397558718-397670495 GCA_007258455.2 Sequoia sempervirens | reverse complement strand
ATAAAAGGAAATGAAGATTCTAGTTCTATTGCTAATGAGGAGTTTTCAGCTAGCAACGAGTCTTTCACATTTGGGTCAGCACACATGTCAACTGATATTGCACATGAAGATACCAATGCACATGGGTGTCTTTCTGCTATCCCTGTTGATGTTGAATTGCTTGAGCCTACTCTTGAGGTATTTTGCATTGAGCTAGATGATGATGAGAAGAATGCATCAAAATATGTTTTAAAACCTGAGATGAGTGCATTTACTCATTCCCTAGATGTTAATGTTGCATATGATCCTTGTTTCCATGACAACAAGGTATGTTTTGATATACTTGAACCAGAGTGTCAAAAAATGTGCCCATGTTGCAATGATCAATATAAGGATGCTCCAGAATAGGCATCTTTTGTTTTTGACATATTTGAAGATGATTTGCATAGTTCACAACCAGTTGTTTATGAAAGTTTTCAGTTTGATGTGCAAACTGAATATGATGACAAAATGACCTATGAGGCAATTCAATTGAAAGAATCACAAAGGTGTGAGCATTCTTTGCTTAACACTTAGGAGGATGGCATTTTGTCTTTCAGCTGTGATACCTTCTTTGATCATGATCATTCTGAGGTGGTTAGTCAGTGTGATAAGATTGTGTTTTCATGTGGTCTTGATCCTTATCCTCAAATCTTGCCATTTGATATAAAATCAGAAAATGAAGAGCATGTCAGTGATATGGTCTATGTTATTTGGTTGCCATGTGAACATAAATTCAAAAAGGGAGCCAATTTCCACTTGTATGAAGGCAACCTGACATTGGTGTTTGCAAGTATGAAGTCACTCATGTTGTTGTGGTGTGACAAAGACAAACATGAGTTGAGGGAGATCATCTCCTTTGATAGATTGGTGTTTGACAGAGGAAAATAATGACTTTACCTTTTCATTTGGTGGCTTGGGGTCACTAGATGAAGTTGAAAAAGAAGAATGAAGAAAGGAGCAGTTTGAGAGCACTTAATGGATTTAGTATTTGGTCTACTCCCCAGAGATCTGGAATCTTGCTATGCCCATAGGGGGTATACATCCCCACTCGGAGCCACTGATGGCACTCTCAAATTTTGCAAATTTGAGAGTGCTCATTTCAAAAAATTTGCCTCTGCACTCTCAGAAGTGCACCTGATGAATATGCCCAGGTGACCTACTTTGGAAGGTCATAATTTGATGCTAGTTAATTTTCGTGCAAAACCCATTTGTAAGCTCACTCATGTGAGCTATGTGAGTGTGCATGTCAATTTTTAGCTTCTCATGATGATTTTTGACAGGATTTTCAAAAGTGAAGCTGAAGGGTTTTGGCACTTGTCTGCTGTTTGTAAACTTTCAGTTTTGCAAAGTAGCCTCCCGTTCGAGCTTTCATTTTGCAACTGGATGAATGTCATGTCAAAAAAGATGTTGTTCTCCATTATCCATGCATTCATGAACTCCCATGTTAGGTTTTAGAGCCTCATTATTTGATTTGTTATTTTTACCAGGTCAAAACCAAATGCAATTTGTTCAGTTTGCACCTGCATTTTTAGAAACCTTTCTTAGAGGTCAATTTTGACCTTGAATATCTTGTGATGGTTGATGATTCAAGAAAAACCCTCTTGCACACGTGCTCACTATACCAAAATGATCTACTGTGTCCAGTGGCGGCTCACCAGAAGTTGATTTGATAATTTTTTTAATGACGCGATTTCATGAGTTTTAATTGGTTCTAAACAGGTTGCAGAAAGTTTGAGTAAGCACATTTGAAAGTTAATAACTTTCATCTCATGATATGTTTCACTGAGTCATATTTTTCACTCCATTCTTGGGTCAAATGTCTATAGGCCTACAAATTTTTGTTGCCCTAGGTGGTCATTTGCCTAGTTTCCTAGAGCGATTCCAGAGCTCACTTAGCCAGTTTTGACCACTGTGCAAAAGTGCCTAAAAGCAAGTTTTAATGAAAACCCAATTCGTCTTTTCGCTTCAAATGCACTCAGAAGTAGCCTCTAACCAATTCATAGAGAAACTTGTTTGAAAATGAAATTATTTTTAGCCAGGTCCACATGGGACCCAACATGCTTTGTTCAATTGTGAAATCGACAATGTTGCATTGTAGCAATCACTCCATGAAAATTGTTTCAAAAAAATTCAGCATGTGAAAGGATTACTTCATCTAGCATAATGAGGCATAATCACTTTTAGGTAGCAAAGACAATATGTTAACTTGTGCGCTCTAATTGTTGCTTGCCTGACAGAGGTACCACAAAGCTTCAATGGCAGCCTTGCGATGAAAGTGCTCTAGTTGATATGTTAAATGATTATTGTTTAGTTGTTTACATGGGATTGAAGAAGTATTTGGTAGCATGTTTGTGCATGCATCATATTTCCATTTTGTAGGAGCATAAGATCACCCTCAAATGCATGGAGGCATGAAAGCAAGATTCAGGCACATCAAATGTTCTAGGGTACCATCATTTGAAAGTTTTATAATATTGCAAGATCTCTATCTTTGATCAATGTGATCTAATCATATTTAAAATTTGGAATGGAGATTTTAATGTGCCAAGGGAACATTAAAGGACCACTAACTATAATCTAATGTTGGCATAGAGGACAAAGGGGTTGCGTGGCTGGATTTATGCTCTAGCTCATTACCCCACTCCATGGGTTGTAGTGCACCACAAATAGCATATGTTCAAGATGTATTCATTAAAAGACTTTACAAACTTTCCAACAATTGCACAAGGCAGATTTATTGAAAATGTCATAGAAACGTGCAAGTAAATGTAAGTAAGAGAAGGCATGTAATCTGCTTGAATGATAATCCCCAATAAATGTGATAGGGCGCCATCAACATAAACAAGGTATGCAAAAGTTGGAAGCATAAACAAGGTTACGAGTATCCATGAAAGCATAGAGGATCCCAACATTAGCAACACATACACAAAATCCATTTATTGAAAAGTCCTCAAAAATTCTAAAGCAAATGCATTTGGAATTTGTAATAATGAACTCCACATCCCATTTCCCTCGAACCAACTGGAAGGTAGAACTTCATGTATCGACTTGGAACACCATTATGATGGGCATGCATCTATACAAAATATCTTTGTTGAAGGACTTTAGAAACTCTCAAGCAGATGTGTTTGGCAGTAAATGTTGTACCTAGCTGTGTGCAAAATAGAAATGTTGAAAAGTATGTAGAAACTAGTGAGTAGGTTGCAAATGGAGGCGCCAGTTCATGAGGTGCATGAACTTGTACAAAGAATATCATCCAACTTTCAAGCAAATGTATTAAATGGTGAAAATTTGGGGCACTGCTCATGATATGGAAAATGTTGGAGGCAAATTTAAAACATGGCGCATCATAGACAAGACGTAAGCTTTTTTAACATAATGCCTCAATAAATGTGGTCTCATGGAGCACCAATATTGCTTGTGCATCAATTATTGTTGAAAAGGCCTTAGAAACTTTCAGGCAATTGCAATGCTATTGAGAGGAGCGCCACACAAGTTAATGGAATGATGTGCCCAACTCATGCCATGAATGCAAAGGATTTGAGGTGAGATGGCATTGTTTACAGGGGAAACCATGGGATGCAATGCCAACAGAAAGGGCTTGATATTAAATACATAAAGTGGAATTTATAAAAATATTCAAAAGCTTTCAAGAAAATGTAGAAAATGGAGCCAACACATTTTAGGGTCAATGAAAATGTTGAATGTGAATAAAAGCACATCAAATGCTGGTGTAAATAGGGTGATATTGTTGGATGTTGTGGTTGTGTTGTTGATATGTGGTTGTCATTGATGTCAACACTATTAGCATTGAGGTATTGAAGACTGTATATGTCGAGGATATTGAGAAAATTGTTAAAGAAAGAGTTGCAGGTTGCCAGTGGATCACTGAAGGTCATGAAGATGTTTTTCTCAGTACATTGAAGGTCAATCATTGTGGATTAAAGGGTTTATTTCTGAGTGTATCTAGTTTATCCACTGAAAGTTTT
This sequence comes from Sequoia sempervirens, assembly GCA_007258455.2. Classification (NCBI taxonomy): domain Eukaryota; kingdom Viridiplantae; phylum Streptophyta; class Pinopsida; order Cupressales; family Cupressaceae; genus Sequoia; species Sequoia sempervirens. Next base: position 397,666,485 of record VDFB02086081.1, on the reverse strand, counting down.
AGAGGTCCGTGTGAAGATTTGTTCGAGTTATGAAGATTTGTGTTATGACAGTTTTTTTGTGGTTTCAGTTAGTGTTCCTAATTGAAGTTGATAAGATTCTAGTAATCTCAGTTGTTGCGGATGTTTCTCTGTTGGTTCTTGATGCTCGTGGATGCTTCTAGATCATGCTCTATCTTTGTTGCACGTTCGAATTGATCGGTGTGTTTGTGGTTGGTGATTTATCTCTTGTGTTCTTGGCCGACATGGTGGCTATAGCATGTTGTGGATCCTTGGAGATTAAAATTTGAATGTTTGGAACGCTCGAGGATGTTGTTTTGGGTCACAACATAATATTTTTCCGAGGGTGTTTGATTCACATTGAAAATTTATTTGTAAATTTGGGCCAACATTTCATGCATGTTTTATATTTTCATATTTCTTCTGGCCGATGGAGTTGTTGATGTAAATCCATGTTGCAGATATATAAGAGTGATTGTTTAAGTGAAGTAAAGGGTGCATAAGTGTGAATGAATGCTAGAGAAAGAGTAGATGTGCGACTAGTGTTCTAATCATTCGATTGCAAAGTAGAGAGTGAAGAAGTTTGAGTGAAGTGTGAAGGAGTGTTTATGTGCTTAACTAGAACTGTAATTAGGCTTTTGTAGAAGCTATTTTCTCAGTTCATACCTTGTAGATCTAATCCGAATTTCTATAACATAGTGTGTCTTCTTTGGACAGTGATCCCTAGGTAGTGTGCCTAAATGCATGTGCATTCCCATGATTATTCTTATACTTTTAATAGGGTATAATATTGTGGAATGACATCCACTGTGGTTTTTCCCCTAACAGGGTTTCCACGTAAAAATCTTTGTGTTCCCTGTGTTTCTGATGTGTTGATTTTTTATGGTTTATTGTTCATTCATTAGATTTGAGATTAAATTAAGTTAAGTGTGAGAAGTTTGAATATTCTATGACAACTGATTCACCCCCCCTCTTAGTTGTCTGTCCTTGTTTTGCCAAAAATTGGTATCAAAGCAGGTTCCTCTGAAGAAGTTTAAAAGCTTGAGGTGATCCGAGATGGCATCATACAAGAAGGATAGTCCTAGATTTGATGGAACAAGCTACACTCTATGGAAAGCTAGAATGGAGTGTCATTTGAAGTGTATTGGTGAACCCTTTTGGAAGATTGTAAAGAACATATATGTTATTCCTCAGAATGGTCCTTCCACTCCTAATGAGATTAAAGAGGCTGAGATTAACATTAGTGCTATTGAAGCTTTGCTGAGTGCTTTGACAGATTCAAAAATGACAAATGTGATGGATCTAAAGACAACTCATGAGATCTAGAAGAAGCTGGAGAATTTGTATGAAGGAGATGCACTTGTGAAGGTTTCTAAGCTAACAATTTTGAAAGGCAAGTACAAAACTATGAAGATGGGTGAAGATGAAAATATTTCCTCTTTTATGCAAAGAGTAAATGAACTTGTGATGGGTATTAGATGTGTTGGTGGTACCTTGGATGAACAAGAAATTGTAGCTAAAGTGCTTAGATCATTTCCTCCCTCCTACAAATCTAAGGCTCATGCTATTGAAGAGCTTAGATCAGTAACAACTGTGACAAGAGAAATGTTGATTGGTAAACTTGTTGCCTTTGAGTTGAGTGAATTTGTTGATTCTGCCCCTAAGACTGAATCTACATTCAAGGCCACTGTATCCAGAAGAAAAAAGCAAAGATATGATCCAGGAGAAAGTTCTAGAAAGACATTCAAGTATGAGGAAGAGATGAAACAACTTGAAGATGAAGAGAGGTAGAAGAGTTGGAAGCACTGATTGTGAAGAAAGAAGGAAAAGGAAAAGGTAAGTATAAAGGAAAGTTGCCTATCAAATGTTTTTCCTGCAATAAAATAGGTCATTTTGCCTCAAGGTGTCCTGAAAGAGTTCCTAGGTTTAAGAACTACAAACCTAGATTTCAAAAGAAATGCTATTTTTTTGAAGGTGTAACTGATGAAGAATCTGATAAAGAAAATGGAAATGAAGATGAATGGGTTTTCATTGCTATCAAGGGAAATGGTCCAGTGGCTATTGAGTCTGCTAAAGTTGAGAAAGCTCTTGCTACCCGAATTGAAGAAAAGGATGAGTGGGTTATTGACAGTGGATGCTCACATCATATGACTGGTGAGAAAAGTAAAATTGTAAGTCTAGAGAAATATGACTGTGGGGTTGTAAGATTTGGAGATAACAATTTTGGTGTGATTCGTGGTAGAGGATCTATTTGTCTTGGTGGTAAACATAACACTGATGATGTTCTTTATGTTGAAGGCTTGAAGCATAATCTTTTGAGTGTTGGATAGATGGTGGATAAGGGTTATGATCTTCAGTTCAAAAATGGAAAATGCAAGATACTTGGAAGTTCTGGAAATGTAATTGCATTAGGTACACAAACAAAAGGTAATATTTTTCACCTGAATGTTGCTAGTGAAAGTTGGTTATGGCATAGGAGGCTGTGTCATGTGAATTTTGATAACATTGTCAAGGTAAGTTCCACTCAAGTAGTAAGAGATCTACCTAAGCTAGTGAAGCCTACTAACACAATATGCAAGGAATGTCGATGGGAAAACAGACTAGAGTTTCTTTTGGAGCAAACAACATCATTCTAATGGAATATTGGAGCTGGTGCATACTGATTTGTGTGGTCCCTCCAGAGTCAGAAGTCTACAAGGAGAAAGGTACTTTATGCTGCTTATTGATGATTACTCTAGGATGATATGGGTTGCTTTCTTAAGAGAAAAATGTGAAGCATTAGAGAAGTTCAAAAGTTTCAAAGCTATGGTAGAGAATGAGACAGGTCTGAAGATAAAATGTCTAAGGTTAGACAGAGGTGGTGAGTTCACCTCCCGAGAGTTCAATTCTTTCAGTGAAGAGCATGGAATCAAAAGACAACTATCTACTCCCCGAACCCCTCAACAAAATGGAGTTGTAGAGAGAAAGAACATAACAATTATGGATGCTGCTAGAACAATGATGATAGAAGGAAATGTGCCTCATATCTATTGGAGAGAAGCTGTAAACAGTATTGTGTACACTCTAAACCAGGTAAATGTCAATGGTATTTCTGGTAAGACTCCTTTTGAGTTATGGTTTGGTTATAAGCCTACTGTTAAATATTTCAAGATCTTTGGAAGCAAGTGTTATATTAAGAGAGATGAAGGCATAGGAAAGTTTGATGCAAGGAGCAATGAAGGAATCTTTCTAAGTTACTCTACTAAAAGCAAGGCTTATCGGTGCTATAATATAAAATTGAGAAAAATGGTTGAAAGTACAAATGTTAGAGTTGACAAGGACTCTACTAGATCATCTAGATACTATGGATATGATTCAGATGACCAGCAAGATAGTATAGACCAAGGTAAGAATGTGCAAACACAAAATCAAATTCAAATTGTTTTGGTAAATCAAGGAAGTCAAGAAGGAGAGACAAGTGGTAGTGCAGAAGAAATAATGGAAGAACTAGAAGTGTGAGAGAATCCTAAAGTTCCAAGGTATGTAAGGCTAAATCATTCTGAAAATAAAATCATAGGAGATAAGAATAAAGGTGTGCAGAGTAGAAGAAGGATTGTAGAAGAGTATTGTCTGATTTCCAAGACTGAGCCCAACAATGTCAATGAAGCTTGTAATGATGAACACTGGATGGAAGCTATGAAGGAAGAACTATTGCAGATTGAAAAGAATGATACATGGATTCTTGTTCCCATACCTAAAGATAAAAATGTGATTGGTACTAAATGGTTCTTTCAGAATAAGTTTTATGAACAAGGTGAAGTGGTCCAGAATAAAGCAAGACTGCTATGTAAAGGGTATTCACAAATGGAAGGTATTGATTTTGAAGAAACTTTTTTCCTTGTTGCTAGAATTGAAGCTATAAGATTATTTCTTGCTTATGTTGCATATAAGAACTACAAGGTCTATCAAATGGATGTGAATTCAGCCTTTCTAAATGGTGAATTAGAGGAAGAGGTATATGTTGAACAACTAGATGGATTTCAACTGACTGATAAGGAAGACATGGTTTTCTAATTGAAGAAAGCTCTGTATGGACTCAAGCAAGCCCCCAGAGCTTGGTATGCTAGATTGGATAAATATTTACTAAAGCTTGGATTCAATAAAGGTACTACTGATAGCAACTTGTATTTTAAGTTGGATCATGATAAAGAGTTGATTATTGAAGTCTTTGTTGATGACATTATTTTTGGAGGAAATGATGATCTATGTATGAAGTTTGCTGATGAAATGAAGAGTGAATTTGAAATGAGTATGATTGGAGAGATGAAGTTCTTTCTGGGATTACAAGTTACTCAGTTAGACAATGGAATTTTCATATCTCAATCCAAATATGTGAGATAACTGTTGAAAAAGTTTGGTATGGAAGACTCAAAGCATGTTGGTACACCTATGGTAACTGGATGCAAGCTAACACAGAATGATGATTCTCCTAAGGAAAATCAAACAAGGTATAGGTCAATGATTGGTGGATTGCTCTACTTAACTTAGACCAGACCAAAAATCATGAATGTTGTGTGTATGGTTGCTAGATATCAAGCTGATCCGAAAGAATCTCATGTGACTATTGTAAAGAGAATCTTCAGGTATCTGAAAGGAACAATTGATTTTGGGCTTTAGTATCCTAAAAATGATGATCTCACTTTGAGTTCCTATATTGATGTAGATTGGGCAGGATATGTAGATGATAGGAAAAGCACTAGTGGTGGTGCCTTCTTCCTAGGGAAGAAGCTGGTGTCTTGGTTGAGTAAAAAGAAAAATTCCATTTCCCTATCTACTATTGAGACAGAGTATATTGTTACTACAAATAATTGTACTCAAGTGTTGTGGATGAAACATATGCTGAAAGATATCAAAGCAGTGTATGATGAGCCTATTACCATATACTGTGAAAGAAGTCAGACTAGATTATGTTCCTACCCAAGAGAAAATTGTTAACATTTTCACCAAGCCATTGCCAAAGGATACTTTTGAGTATCTCAGAGGGATGCTAGAGGTGATTACCGCTCCTCATATGAACTAGAGATGCATTGTATTGCATCAATTCATGCAATTCATGATCATATTCTAATCCGGATCGATGTTTCTGTGGCTGCTACTCAGGGGGAGTAGTCAAATGTGTAGATATGTGGTTCAGAGCTTGTATGTGGAAAGATAATGCTTATCTTTTCCATTGATGCCAAAGGGGGAGAAGTGCAATGTGAAAAACAACATGAGAAGAAGAGTCAGAATCTAAGGAGATTATGCTGATTGAGAGCTGTATTGATGGTGTTTTTCACATCACATGTTGCCATCAATTCCAAAGGGGGATATTGTTGGATGTTGTGGTTGTGTTGCTGATATGTGGTTGTCATTGATGTCAACACTATTAACATTGAGGTATTGAAGAATGCATATGTTGAGGATATTAAGAAAATTGTTAAAGAAAGAGTTGCAGGTTGCTAGTGGATCAGTGAAGGTCGTGAAGGTGTTTTTCTCGGTACGTTGAAGGTCAATCATTGTGGACTAAAGGGTTTATTTCTGAGTGTATCTAGTTTATCCATCGAAAGTTTTAGAGATCTACATGAAGATTTGTTCGAGTTATGAAGATTTGTGTTATGATAGTTTTTCTATGGTTTCAGTTAGTGTTCCTGATTGAAGTTGATAAGATTCTAGTAATCTCAGTTGCTGTGGATGTTTCTCTATTGGTTCTTGATGCTTGTGGATGCTTCTAGATCATGCTCTATCTTTGTTGCATGTTTGCATTGATCGGTGTGCTCGTGGTTGGTGATTTATCTCTTATGTTAGAGTTTTTGTGTTCTTGGCCAACATGGTGGCTATAGTGTGTTGTGGATCCTTGGAGATTAAAATTTGAATGTTTGGTGCACTTAAAGATGTTGTTTTGGGTCACAACATAATATTGGTTGAGGGTGTTTGATTTGCATTGAAAATTTATTTGTAAATTTGGGCCGACATTGCATGTATGTTTTATATTTTCATATTTCTTCTGGTCGATGGAGTTGTTGATAAATTCATGTTGTGGATATATGTAGATCTAATCTGAATTTCTATAAGATAGTGTGTCTTCTTTGAGCAGTGAGCTCTAGGCAGTGTGTTTGAATGCATGTGCATTCCCATTATTCTTCTTATACTTTTAACTAATATTGTGGAATGACATCCACCGTGGTTTTTCCCCTAACAGGGTTTCCATGTAAAAATCTTGGTGTTCTTTGTGTTTCTGATGTGTTGATTGTTTATGGTTTATTGTTCATTCATTAGATATGAGATTAAGTTAAGTGTGAGAAGTTTGAATATTTTGTGACAACTGATTCACCCCCCTCTCAGTTGTCTGTTCTTGTTTTGCCAACATATATTAAACAGGAGGCCAATAGAGTTTGATCAATGCTCTGTTAGTATGGGCACCACCGTGATTGTTGCGCATGCACAAAATGTATCTGTTGAAAAGGCTTTAGAAACTCCTCTGTTTAATGTGGATTCAAAATGGCCGCCATGAATAGAAGTTGTAGAGGAGGAACATGTGAAGAATTAGGGCACAAAGCAGGAAGAAATGAAATCAACGCTAGATTGAATCCTCACCCTTCTCCGCTATTTCGCGGGTTTAAAGTGCAAGTAGGTTATTTCTTGTGGGGTGCACGAAATTGTGCCATGTGGCAAGTGGGCCCAAGGCATTTTAAATGGCATTTGTATAACTTAATCTATTGGATGGTGAGTATGTTAAAAGGTTCTCATTTCAAATGGGGCGAAATATTTAAAATTAAATGTTTCCCGAGAATGCAAGGTAAAAGGTAGGCATGATAAAATATTTAGAGGCCATTGCAAAATATTTGAGAGGATTAAATGTGTGCAATAGGAGCCTTCACCATGGTAAATTTTAATGTTAAAGGTGAAGTGTAATTTCACACTGGGAAAAGTTTGAGTGGGCCCTGTAATATTTTAAGAAGTGAAACATTTGAATTTAAATGTTGCCCGATGTAAAGCTAAATTGGCTTTCTTCTTTTACAAGGGTAAAATATTTTCATTGTGAAATATTTGAGAGCCTTTAGTCTGAAAATTAAATCTTTTAAATAAGGTACCATTGAAGATTTTTCAAGGCAAATGCAAAATGGGGGGATTAAAAGATATTCACGACAAAATATTTTGATTGCCTTATAAAATGAAAAAGCTGGGAAAATTTTAAAGTGTATGGGAGATTTTTATAAAGTGAATAAGTATTCACTGTATAAAATACTTTGTTTGTTGAAGGTTAAAAGGGAAGAAACAAAGATAAAAGGTTTTCATGGAGGGGCATGAATGTCTTCATCTGCAAGGTAAAAAATAAAAGAGGAGATAAAATATTTTTGCAAGCAAAGATATTTTCAAGTGCAGGATGACAAATGAGCAGAATATTCACGGGAAAAATATTTTTTACATTACTAGGTAAAGTGGTGCAAATTTTCTTCACGTGGGGATTGTTTCCATTGAAAGAACAAGGAGTAAATTTGTTGTTGCAAATTGGAGGAAAAATTTGTTGCAAGGAGAGATGAGAGAGGCTTTGCCTCTTGCTGATTAACGGTGGATGAAGATTCTAGATGGCCTCTTTAGATCAATTTTGGAGTTGCTTCTATTTATTTTTATTCTTTGCTTCTCTCATTTGTAAGGGGTTCCAAATTTTTGAAAGCTCTACAAGTCAGGCAGAAGCTCTAGGTAGATTGTAAAGCTAGGGTGAAATATGACTGTTAGTCAATTAACCTAAGGTGTTAGTGTTATGAATTGAGTCTCATGTTTATATTTTATCTGATAATTGTCTCCATGGCTAAAATGTAATGTTGTTTTGAATTCAATAATCAGAGATTACTTTAGTTTTTTCATGCACAATTGTTGCATTTGAGTTACATATGTTGTTGCCTTATGTTCAGTGAATGATGTAATTGATTTAATGAATGACAAGTTGTTTTATTATTGTCTATTATTCAGGGGATAGTGTAATTGCTTCAATAAATGTGAATGGAGTGTTGTGTTTTAGGTGGATTTGTAAGAATGGTTACCAGATAAAGCTTCAATGGTCTTGTTGTCATAATATGATAACAATTGCAAAAGATCTTCAGAACATGTTTAACATTGTAAGATGAAATGCTGGTTATATGACTCCATAGCCCACTCCTTGGAATTGGTCAATTATTATGCTTCTGTTGTTTTCAGCTTGGTCCCAAATTCTTAAAATAAAAAACCATTTCAATTATGTTTTGTGAGTTATGTGTTTTCCATGTTCTCCATGCTGGTTAGTGAAATTTACTCCATGTCTTAGCCAATATTGAGTGATATTTTATGTTTCTCAGCATAATTTTGTGAGAGCATCATTTGTTAAGCAATATCCTATTAATTGTGTGTTCACGTCTTTAGATGTTGCTAAAGGGTTACCCCCTAGGTCCTATAGAGCCTGAAGTGCAGGGGAAATGTGTGCTAATTCCATTTCTTGTTAGTTGGCCAAATCCATCTTGGAATCTGAACATAAGAAGCTGGCTAGTCTTTAGGATTCATTTGGTCTATTGATTTGGAAAACCAACACGAAGGAGGGTAGCAAAAAGAAATTGTCTATAAGGTTTGGTAGCCCTGTGTAGGAGGAGCATGTTGCTTCTCCTCCAAAGATGGGTGGTGGGCAGGATGCTTTGGGATATCTGGTGTGGACTTGGAGAAGCAACATAGAAGGAGGCCGATGGCTGAGGACATTGTTAGCTCTCTTTGGAAGATTCAAATGTCAGTGGTTGGGGCTAAAGGTAAGGAGATTTGTGAGAACCAAGATAGGAATAGTATCTCCCAGGAGGGTGATGCAGAGGATAAGGATGTTTTGACTTTGATCAAGAGTATTTTCCCATTGTTTTGGGTATGGCTAAGGAGGGAACCATTTCCTTGTTTAAACTATTTAAATGGGTTTTTCATGAGCTCAACATGACTAATGTTAAGGTTTAGGGTGTTGTGAGAAAAGTGGGGAAATCTTTGCAGACTTCTGTTCAGACTCAAGTTGATGAGTTGTTTGATTCCATGAAGATTGTTGCTGAGGAGATGTTGAAGATGAAGCATATGTTTGAACAAAGAATTTTGACCTTGGAAGAAAAAATGGAAAGGGTTAGCATGAAATTGGATAAGGCCATGCAATGGACTAAATCTGCTATGAGGTATGAGGCTAAGGGTCATTCTATTCTTAATGAGAAGGCCAAGAAACAGATGGAGGTAGCTCCTGGTGAGAAAGATGTTGCTGATGAAAGGAAGTGGTGGAGGAAGCTTCAGTTGAAAAGGCTGCTGGTTCACAAAATGTTTTGGTTAATGAGGTAAATGTGGTTGGGTTTGGTGCTAGAACTCGCAATAAGACCAAGATGTAGGCTGGGGTCCCTACTAAAGAAATGTCTGAAGTCATGGATACACATCAGAAGAGTACTGAGAGCGACATGGAAGCTACAAATATTTTAAAGAATATGTAGTTTTTTGTTTTTGTCCTTCCTTTTTGGCTATTGTTATGCTGATGGTTTGTTGTGTTTTGGGCTGTTGTTTGCTTTGTTTAGTTATCTTTCACTTCAGTTGTTCTTTTTTGTAAAGGGTTTCAGGCCGCTTCAAAACCTATTTACCTATAATAAAAAACAAGTGTTATGTTTGGTGGTGATGAACAGTGTTGGAGGAAAGTTTGGTTCCATCAGCTCATCCCTAAAATAAACTTCTTCTAGTGGACCTCCATCCATGGGAAAATTTTAACTATTGATAACCTTGTCAAGAGGGGCTTTCAATTCCCTAATTGGTGTGCTCTTTGCAGAAGGGAAGAAGAAACCATCCCCCATCTTTTTATTCATTTCCAGTTTGCTACCCTGGTCTGGCAGAATGTTTTACAGAGATTGAACATCTCTTGGGTTTTTAATAGAGATATCCACCAATTCATCTTAAATTGGAAATGCCCTTCCAATCATCCTTTAATTAAACTGCTCTGGCAACTTATTCCACCCCACATCTACTGGTGTTTATGGAAAGAAAGGAATAATAGGATTTTTAGAGAAAAGGCAAACAATGTGGATGGTCTGCTGATAATTCTTAATAAGCTACTCATGGATAATATCTCAACATGTAAATGGAAGAATCCTACTAATCCCTCGACTGCTTGGGATAGAAATATTGCTACTGCCTGGAATTTACCCAATGAGTTCCTGAGATTTGACAACTCCAAATCAATTATTAGGAAGCATACTAGATGGAGAAACCCTAAACCACCCTGGGTTAAGCTTAACTTTGATGGGGCGGCTAGGGGAGGGATGTCAGCTATTGGAGGTATAATCAGGGACCATTCTAGCAACTTGGTTGCTACCTATGCAGGGAAATTGTGTGATCATACTAGTAACCAGGCTGAAGGCATGGCGCTCCTTTGGGGTCTTAAGATTGCGCTGTCAATTGGTGTCAAGATTTTGGAAATTAAAGGTTACTCAATGCTAATTGTGGAAGCCACTAAAGGGAAGATGAAAGTGGGATGGTCGCTAAATGGTATTCTGGAGGACATTTTCCCTCTCCTAAATGCTCTTCAGGACTTTTCTATCCAGCATGTCTTCAGGGAAGGGAATGCGACTGTTGACAGCTTAGCGGCGGTGGGTCTTGATATTGAAGGGCTTAAGTATTGGAGAAATGAGGTTTCTTTGCCCCCCTCGGCTCTAGTGTGTTTAAAGGAAGATCTCAAACATCTAAATGATGAGTCCTAGATGGTGTTTATGTATTTTTTCTGGGCTCCTTCTAACTTTGGTTGGAATTTCTGGTGGGAGTTGGCTTTTGAATTTTTGGCCGTTATGTGAGGTGATGGGTTTCATATGTTTGGCCGATGGCTTGTACGACCTCTTGTGGGCAGATGATGTGGCAAATCTTTCTATTCTCACTGACCGATGGTGTAATCATTTTTTGAACCCCCTAAATTTTTGTGTTCATCTTTTTAAGCTTACGGATTTCATGAGATTTTTTATGACAGCTAAGTACTACGCTGATATCATGCCCTTACATGCTCTAGGCGATTCGCACGAGGGAGCTAATGCCCTTGCGTGGGTTGCGAGAAGTCACACTTATTACCTCTATTTTCAGCTTTTATGGTAACTTTTCGATGGCCTTTCCCCTCTAGATGCTTCTAGAATTGACTACCAACTCTTCTGCCCTGGTTCCCCTGTTTTGATCATTGGCATTTTTGGTGTGGGCTCTATGGGTGGGGACAGAGTACGTGTGGAGCCAGACAGATGTGATGAGTGGAAAGTGGATGCCACTATTTGGCACATCTATAAAGAGGGAGGAATTGTGCAGTATATGGAGGCCATGACTGGTCACGACAAGGGCTTGTCTCACAAGTTTGTCACCTTGTGGAAGGAGGGTAGGGTCACCATCGGTGGCATTTCCTTCAAAGTTTCTGAGGAGGTCATTGCTAGAGTTACTAGGCTCCTGAATAGTGGCCGAACTTGGAAGAAAACTATGAAAGTTCCGGACCAGGTTAGTCTGAATCAATTTTTTCGTAGAGATGAGAAACCTGTCAAGTTGCGGGGTGGCTTTGACTGCGAGGCGCTGCCGGAGCCATGGGATAAAGTCTGCTTGGTGATCATGAAATATTTCATGCTGGAAGGAAGGTATAGGGTCTGCTATTATTACCACTTTAATTTCCTCAACCACCTTAGGAACCATCTACATATTTCTATTCCTTTCTTCTTGTATCATGCTCTTGACAACACTGTTGCAGAGTTTAATGAAGCCACTATTTCTGGAAAGAATTATACTATCCTTCAGCAGGGCCTTATGTCTAGGCTTTATCATTTCCATATGGTGCTTTGCCCTGGTTAGCCTATCACTGTGCAAGAAGCCTCATCTCTCCCTGCTCTCGATGAAACCCCAGTTTCCTCTACTCCCCCTTCTGCTAGTATTTTGGACACACCGGGCCCAAGTAAAAAAAAATGCCTTAAGAATCCTGCTTTGAAAGCCCATCCCCATGGTGCTTCCCCTGTTTCGGGCCCGGGGGATACGGGTAGGGAAAGAAAACGGCTTGCCCCTACTCCACACCCTAAGGCTAAAGCCTCTAAGAAAGCTAAAGTCCGCCATCAAATTGATTCTGACATTGAGATCACTGAAGAAGCTAACACCCCTCGTCGATCTTTTAGATTGGTTTGTAAGGAGGACAAGGTCGAAAGCCTTAAGGAAGCCTCTGATTCGGACAAGGATCTTGAGAGTGACAGTGAAAGTCATGAGGAAATGGTGGCGGGAGGGTAAGGCCAGTCAGTGTCGGCAAATAGTGCTTCCCATGTGTTAGAAAGTTTAAAGAAGGGCCCTTCTGCTGACAATGTGCTGGAAATTACCCCTTGGTCCTCTGATGCGGTTAAAGGAAAAGCCCCCTTGCAGGAAGAACACAAGGAAAAAGATATGGCTTGGGAAGAAGTTGGTATGCTAAAGGGGAGATTAGAGAGGTTGGAAAAGAAGGTCGAGGAAGTGTCCCAATTTGCCCTGAGGATCATGCACAAGTCGGCCACCGGTCTTTGCTTGCTGCAGAAGGAAAAGTCTATGGATGGTGCTGAAGATGATGCTGGTTTCAAGGAGCTGCTCGAGTTCCTCACGACGGATTGGGCAACGGCTACACATGATATGCCTGGCAGGAAGGAAAAGAATTAGGCCGCTGGGCCTGTTTATTCTTGTTTATTTCTATGTCTTGTTGTTTGTTTTTCTGCTTAAACTTGGTGGACCCCTGGTGGTCTTTGGACTTAGTTGGCTGGTTTCTGGCTTACTTGATGAACTTTGTTATCCTACTTTTTTTTGTTACTTTTTGTTTTTGACGATGTGCTGTGGGTGATGGCTTTCTCTCTGCTGTCACTGTGCTGTTAGTGTGCTGTTACTGGATGGCCTTTGTGCCTTGTACTTATGGGTCAACACCCTTGTTTTGCTACTTTTTATTTCAAAAACATAATTAAATTATTATAATATTATATTATATTAATCATATATATTATAGATTGTTATAATATTATGTATTATATAATATATTAGTAATATATTATTATATTAATATATAATTAATTATAATAATACCATATAATAATATATTATACTAATATTATTCTTGTAATATAAGAGAATATACTAATAATAATTATTAATATATTGTTTTTTTTTTCCTACTAATATATTTAACTAATTAATATAATTATATTAACTAGTAATACTATTATATTATTATTAATATTAGTTTTTAATATAATAATAATTAGTCAAATATTATTATCTTTATCATTATAATAATATTATTAGTATGGATATTATGATATAATATAATTATATTATAATATATAAATTATAAATATACACCATTAATATATTTTAAAACATATATATTAAAAATTAATAATATTAATATATTAATATTAATCTAAAAGATTAAAAAATGACAATTTAATAAAAAATGTATTGAATTGTCCTTAATATTATTATTAATTTATAAATTGTTATATTAAAATTATTATACTTAGTATTATATTATTAATAATGATTATATTTATAGTGTTTAATATATTTTATTTTTGTTTAAAATTATTTATAAAATATAATATTATAAATATGTTCATTTATATTATGATTTAATATTGCTATAATTTTTTAGTATTATATTTTTTTTCTAAATATTATAAACATCATATATTTATAATGTTTATTATAATATTATTATAATATTTAAATTTTATTTAATATTATTTATAAAATATAATATTATAATTATGGTTTCTCATCAAGCAGAGGATTAGGAGAGGGAGACCCAATCTTGCCTTTCTTATTCATTATAATGGAGGAAGCGTTGGGAAGAAATATTGGAAAGTTGAGGGAAGAGGGCAAATAGGCAAGAATGGAGATTACATAGGACATTGATGTGGCCACTCACCACCAATTTGTGGATGATACGATCCTATTTGGGAGTGCTTGAAGACACAAGGCTAGAGTAATTAGGTCCACTCTGGACTCATACTGCAAAGCATCTAGACAAGGGATCAATTGGAAAAAGTCAGAAGTCTTCTTCCTAAACACTCAACTAGGATTACAAAGAGATATAGCCCAAATTTTGGGGTTGTGTATGGAAAAACTTCCTGGTAGGTTCTTAGGGATGCCTCTATTTGTTGGGGTGAACAAGAAGACCTATTGGGACTCACTATTGGAGAGTTGTAAAAAAAATGGAATCTTGGAGAGGGAAACGATTATCTTCTGCAGGTAAGATCCTAATGATCAAATTGGTTATATCAATGATTCCTATTTACTCCATGTCATGTCTGAAAATTTCCAAGTTAGTTTAAGGTAAATTGGTGCAAATCATGTGAAGATTCTTTTGGAATGGATCGATTGATCAACAAAAGATTCCTTTAATCTCTTGGGAAAAAATATGTATGCCAAAGGAAGCTAGGGGAGTGGGTATAAGACAACTAACAATAATGAATTTAGCAATGGGAGCTAAGCTTGTGTGGAACTTGTATTCAAGAGGGGAGAAAATTTGGGTTAGGATTCTCAGAAGGATGTATTTAGACAATAATCATCCAACAAGAATCTTCATAGTAATTGATCCCCTTAGAGGATCTACAATTTGAAACTTTATCTTAGAATGTCAAGATTTTATAACTAAACATGTCACATGGGACATAAAGGATGGGAGGAGCACTTCATTCTAGACAGACTCTTGGGAAGGATACGTACCACTGGCTAACAACCCAAATTTGAAAGAGATTCAGGCAGAAACAATATGATTGTGGGGAACGAAGGTGTGTGATTATACAAAAATAAGTATTCATAATGGATGTCCCACCTAGAAATAACACACTCTTCAAGGATTGATGGTCTCTAGAAATAAAAAAAGTACTAAATAAGATTCTAGAAAATAGAATACTGATCCCCTCTATGAGTGAAGATACAATTAGTGTTAGAACACAACAATCTACTGAGAGGGGTGAATCAATAGATTACTAAAAGTTTGGCTCTTAATACCTTTTATCCCTTTATGCACAAATTAAATCACGACATGCAAAGAAGTAAACATTCACACACAACTCATAACACAAGTTATATGTGGAAAACCCAAGATGGGAAAAACCATGATGAGAATAGCTGCTAGGATCTTCTATCCTAATCTAGCCTCACAAAGAATATCTTCTGATTACAAAGTTCAAGGGCACTGTTGATGGGTGTTTTAGCACTGCTCAACACAGATAGATAGAAAGGTGATTTCTTTTAGAAAACTTCAGAAAAAACCCCAAGGTCTCTAATGTTAGGTCTTGACAATACACAAACAACTCAATGATGATGTGTAATACCGGTAATCACAAGGGGCCTTTATGGTAAAATAAAAAGTTGAAACTCACAGGTCTACAACAAGGGTTTTGTAAGAGATGAAAATGAATATAAACCGTAACAACAATTTCTAAATTTAGAATCTAGAAACAATGATTTCATCAAACGCAAAAATTTAGTGATACTTTCAATCCTATTCTAACTCAAATTTCAAAGAAATATCAAAAGAGATAAGGGTTTGAGGGATAACTTAATCTAAAACATAAGTGCAATCATGTAAACAATTCAACATTCAAGGTGGACAAATCCCCAATAACTAATTTCTGTTTAACCAAGATAACATCCACAATATCACAAAAATAGTGCAATCTTCGAAGGAATGTAAATATTTTCAGATTGTGAAACATTCAACATATACCCAGATCTGAATAGTATGCAAAACATCCACAATTGAACTAATGTAGTATTTGGATCAGACCAACTTTACACAACAATTTACCATCAACAAACCACCAAAAGTATGAGCAGTAAATCCATCAAACACCTTCAATACTTCATCACGAACATGAAAAAATTGTATCTAAATATGAAACTAATTAGCTGAAATGGTTTGGAAACATAGGAACCATGCACAAGAATGAAATAACACAAAAAAGAACATTAAATCAATGTCTTCTCATATACGAACTTCACCAAGAGTTTGCAACAATTCCATAATCAATCTCTCAAATGAGGAGAGACCTCATATTTATAGAGTTTGGTACAAATCAAGGGTAAAAGAAATGATCCAGATTACATCAAGATATGGGTGCCAAAACTAGGTCAGCCAAAAAAGGTCGGCCTCACAATTTTAATGCCCCTTTAAAATTCAAAACTAAAGCATTTAAAACTATTTTTTAGAAGAGATGCCCCTTAAAATATTAAATAAAAGGCGCCTAACATTGATTTCTAGGTATTTGAATGCTTCTCAAGCTCATTGATGAAGAAGGTACAAAACTCGAGGTAGGTAGGCCCCTTATTCATCCTCTTTTCCCATTTGTTATCTCCTAGAAAATACCTAAAAATTATTTAATACTTTGTTCAAGTTGGCTTGGCTGGGAGTTGGGATAGATCTTAATCTCAAAGCAATTGATTCTGACTCATTTTCACATTTCTTCAATATTTTGTCCCAATCAATCTTTGACTCCTGATATTTATGCATAATGGTGATATACATGGCTGTGTCTTCTAAATAATTTTTAGTTACCACTCCATCCTTAACATGTGAATAAGTTTCATTCCACCATTGCTTCAACAAATCAATCTTCATGTAATCTTTACTGAGATTTTTCCCTGTCATTACTTCCAAGAACAAAGTGCAGCCATGGATAATGTCACTTAGATCACTCTGCATTTTGGAACCTCCTCAAGAGCTCCATCCATTATTTCCCTCTTGAACTTGAAGGATTCAATCCATTATTTGGGCCTATCTAACTCTTCAGAAGTAATAATTTCTTCATTTATTAGCACATCTCCAAGAACCTCGAGTACCTTCACAAGTCTAACCATGGTTTTGTCATCAGTTGCTTTACATTGTGTTGTCATTTGTTGTATTGTATCCTACAAAGAAATAGCTTTCTCATACAACTAGAAAATTTCTTCAATCAATGGAATACCCTTTTGGTATACTCTGACCACCCAATCCCGAGACACTTGGGCTGATGTCCTCATCTTCTCTTACTCATTGATTGCATCCTTGGAAAAAATGCATGGTTGTGTAGAAGTTCCAGCTTCAGCTTGGGTTTATAGAGGCTTAACAAGATGTTGAATATACCTTGTTCTCTTCCACCTATTTCTACAATTTCTCTTTTTCTTTAACCTCTTTGTCTAATCTTTTCAAAATAACATCCACTGATCCCTTCATATCTTTTGCTTCCTTTTTTTTGGTGGATGGGCCCAAGTTGATTGTATATACATTGTAATCAATAGGATTAGCCTCCTCCTTATTCTTCTCAACTGCAGGGGTAGCAATGTGCAACATCCTATTATTGGAATCGTCTCTTGTAATTCTGGAGATTACCTTAGCCTTCTTCTTCTCCTTTGGTTTATTCAAACCAACCAAAAAGCTTTCCCAATCTGGAACTACATCTTCAATTATTATAGAATTAGGCTTGAGACTCTCCTTAAGCCAGTTAGGAGCAGTTGACATTTCAATATTGGTGTCAAGATCCACATTATGTTTTCCTCATAGGTCTTCTCCTTTATTTATTTCATCTTTTTAGGGTTGTTCTTCCACCTTATCTATTTCATCATCTTTATTTTCTTTGAATCCTTTCCTTTTTCATGAAATCCCTCAGATTCAACATTAATTTCTTCTACCCTCTCCTGTTCCTTTCCTCTTTCTACCTCAATAGTATTGAATTGCTCCCCAATATTGTTGTCACTATCCTTAGGAGTTTTGAGCTCCTCATCTAACTCTTGTTCCTTGGAAACATCTTCAAATGCTACATTTTTTGCTCTCATTTCCTCCTTATCAAATGGAGTACTCTCTTGATGTGGCCTAGGAGGGATGTTTTTTGTAATCACTTCTTTTGCAGCTTTGTCTTTATTAGATGGTGATGCCTGTGCATATTTTTCCAAATCTTCAGCTACTCTATCTATGTTTTCCAGGTTGGGAAATGGAATCCCTAATTAGAGAGAAGCTTTTCTTGTATACACCCGAGTTTTCTCCTCAGAACTCTCCACATTGATCGCTCCTTCTTAGGTTCCTCCCTTTGTATCTCATGGATTTTCTTCATTCCTTTTGCCTTTCTTCTATTTCTTTGAAGGAGAATCACTTGGAGCACATTTACCTTGCTCTTTGATTTGTTTTCTTCTTTTGGAAGGTTGAGGCATAGGATGCTTCTTCAGTCTCCTTAGTGATGAACTTTATGGGCTTTGTCTTCTTTGGGATGGGTTGCCTTTTGGGTTCTTCTTTTTTGGCCTTAGCCTTTTGCTTACCCTTGGTTCTCCTTTTAATAACTAATGGCTCTTCTTTTGATTCTTTAGCTTGAGTACCAAGAGCCTTTTCTTCTTCCTTCTCTGATTCATCCTCTGAAGAAGATTGGGATTCCAAATCTCCCATTAACTCATATGTGGGATTGATACCATATGCTTGCATTTCCAACATCTTATGCTTCACCAACTGCTTAGAATACATAAGGGCTAGAGTAGTCACTTGTGTCAAGTCTATCATTTCTTCCTCAACCCAATCTATTGGAGGGAGAGGCTTATTGGAAAATTCCATATAATCATGGTACTGAATTACCTCTCCATCATCTTCAATCTGGTCTGGGACCTGCACAACTCTGTACAACCTTATCATTTTCAAGGATTGTATAAAGTATTTCATTTTGAACACTTCAAAATCATCTCTACATTTTTCCTAGAAATCATCTATATCATCCTTGTGTCTATAATCTTTAGAAGCTACCTTTTGGGCTGTTCCATAAGGATCAAAATTTCCTTGGAAGGTATGAGTGGGTAGGTAGAGGTATTCCATCTCCGTTTCTAGATGTTGAGCACTTTGGAAAGTGGGACATGCCTCCCATTCATTTATTACTAAAGGGAATTCCCCTCCAATTCTTGTCTTGTGCATATTCTTCAAAATTTTATCAAAGGCAACCAACTCCCTTGTCACCTCCAACAACACAACTTTATCATTAGGGTACCATGGGAACCTATATGGTACTAAGGGGCAACCTTGAATTATGATGTATGTAAATTTATGGAATTTCAAGTACCAATACCCATACTTCTTCACAAGTTCCATGGCCTACACTGAAATCCTCACATGTAATGACTCTTGCATTGTTCTTGTGATGTACATGGTGAATGCATCATTCACCCTTTTGTAATGTGAGGTGTTTGATAGATGCAGCTGAGGAGAGATCTCATATACCTTATTTTATCCAATAACTCCCTTGCATCTCAATCCCTTGTAGTTGAAATGCCTTCTGAGCATGTAAACAATATAGGAATTCATTGTGAACTTCCTTGTATCTTGGACTACTCTCAGTTGCCTATCCAAATTATCACTAATTAACCCTGCCCAGTGGTAGTTGGTACCTTTCTCAATTTGTGTAATCACATAAAACATCTAGTCCTCAAAAACTGAAGCCTTCTCCAATCCCATCACTCTATTGAGGAGAGTGACTATATCATTATACTCCAAATTGAAGTCACTTCTATGCAGTAGTTTGGAAAATTTGGAATAATGTGACCTAGGCTTGTCAATCCATGAGGAATTAATCATCTCCAGGGCCTTCTTAGGATTACTTATGTAAAATTTATTCACTATGTCAATTTTAAACTTCACCAATTTATTGTGAGTAGGAATACCAAAGGCCTCAACCAAGGATTCCTTAGTCAAGTTAGCCAATACTTAGCCTTGGGGACCAATAATCACTCTTATGTCAAAATCAGAGTGCTTTGAGCACTCCACTATTAGCTCTGGGCATTGGATGGATAGAGGAAACCCTGTTGCTTGGGACAATTTGATGTGGGACATTTCCTTGCTTCTAGTCAGGTGTCCATAGCCCTGACGAGGTTATCGATGTGATTCTCTCGAACATAGCTCTACTGCCAACCAAGCGTCCATAGCCCTGGTAGAGTTATTCGAATCCTCTTGAAGATTGAAATTTCTTTTGATTTGCATTATTTTCTCTTTTCTTTTCCTAATTTTTATTTTTCTTTTCCTTTCATTTTCAACCCATGAACAATGAAGCTCACTATTAGGGCCGAGAATCACAGTGGCACTAAAGTAGAAATCTAGAATTTTTCACTTAGCATAACTCCACAAAGGAACCCATAATAACCTAGGATTCTTAAGATGTAAAAGATATAGAATTTCAGAATACTCGAGACCAAATATGACCAATGACTTATCATACACTTAGACCATTGACATTGACGAAGGATAGCAACCTTCCATTCTAAAAACCTTATTAGATTTTATCAATGAAATACTCAAAATAGTCCTAGATAGAAATAAATGAATATATAGTGGTTGTTCCTGCAAACATTCCCAAGAAAGAAAAGGAAAACCCAACCAACAAAGCAAAACAAAAGCAAACCTATACTAACCAACGCAAGAAAGTAAAAGCAAACCAAAGCAAACTAACCTAAGAAAACCACCTAAACTAACTATGTACAAAGATGAGCTGAACAACTCAGGCAAGAAAAAAATGCTTAAGATACTACCCATTAATAGGCAATGAGACATCCTCTCCAGTGAGAGTCTTTAGGTGAAATGCATTATCTTCCAGGATCTCAGAGATCTGAAAGGGGCCAAGCCACAACTTGTCAAATTTACCATGTTCCCCTTTCTTTTTGTGGGGTTTATCCCAATATAAAACCAGATCATCAATCCTAAAGGCCTTAAATTTTGCACACTGATCAAACCAGTGTTTCACACCACCTTGATGTCTAGAAAAGTTTTCAATTGCTTCATCTCGTTTCTCCTCTAGATGGAGAAGTTTAACCAGATGGGTTTCAAGCCTTTCCCCTTCGTTATAATATTCATTAATGAATTGTAATGTTGGGAATTTCAATTGAATGGGAAAAATAGGCTCTTGACCATAAACCAAGTGATATGGGGAGGTCCCTAAAGCATCCTTTTGACACGTATGATCTACCCAAAGAGAAAATCATAGCTAGGTATGCCAATCCTTCAGTTTTTATCAAGGAGGTTTTAGATGACCATTATCATATTTTTATTCATTGACTCAACTAGTACATTACCTTGGGGATAGTAATTCGAGGAAAATTTTAGAATGATCCCACAATCAAAAGCCCACCCAAAAAATTTGAAAAATGCAAATACAGGGCCATTATTACAAACAAATACAAATGGACAACCAAAGCAAGTAATGATGTAATCTTCTAGAAATTTAAAAACAACCTCAGTTGTACATTGCTTACATGGGATCACTTCAGTCCATCTAGTGCAGTAATAAGTTGTAGTTAGAATATACCTATGACCCACAAAAGATGGTGGATTGATCATATCGATAAAATCTAATCGCCATTGTGCAAAGGGGTGCACCTCAGATATTGGTTGCAACAGAACAACAACATACTTTTCCCTTCTAGTAGTAGTTTGGCATGTGTAACAAGAATGTACGTGGGCGTGGACATCTTTAAATAATGTTGGCCAATAATACCTAGCTCGAAGGATCTAATTTGTAGTAAACATGGCTAAACCATGACCTGTCCTAAATTTGTTGTAAAACTCATTCAATACACAAATTACTTCATGCTTCTCGAGACACTGAAGATAGATGCCTTTGTGGTTCTTCTTGTATAATATGGCTCCTTTCAACATGTAACTACTACTTTTCAAGTGTAATGCTCTTCCTTGCATAGTATTCAAATGTGCTGGACACTTTTGATTCAACAAGCAATACACAACATCATCTTACCAGTCACCCAGAGAAACATCTTCAAGATTATACTATTGTGTTGTGAGTTCTAGATTAGCTTCAACCATTGTACGAGTTAGTGCTTGTCTTCTAACCAATTTCATAGGCTGTATTTTCATGTCATCCTCCTGTAACATTGTCACCCATTTAGCCCTTCTTTCACCTAGCTCATTCTACATCAATAAAATCTTGACAACTGGGTTCAAAATGATTGCAAACACTTTATTCCTCAAGATGTAATGTTTGAACTTCTTAACTCCTCGAACCAACACATATGCTTGCTTTTCAACACTTGGATAATGTAATTCAACATCTTTTAATGGAGCACTCATGAATGCAATGGGATGTTCATCTCCTTGATCTTTCTTCTGTTTCAACATACTTGCACACGAATGTTCTGAAGCAAAAGAGTATATTGAAAATGGCTT
This sequence comes from Sequoia sempervirens, assembly GCA_007258455.2. NCBI lineage: Eukaryota > Viridiplantae > Streptophyta > Pinopsida > Cupressales > Cupressaceae > Sequoia > Sequoia sempervirens. The sequence goes on along the minus strand of VDFB02086081.1, from coordinate 397,644,296 downwards.
GGAATAATCTGGACTAACTAAAACTAGATCCTCAACTATAGCTCACCTTATTTCTTCAAATTCTTGCTTCGCCTCAGGATTCAATTCCACTTTGGCATCTTGTTTTAACATTGCATTCAAATGCTTCACAATTTTAAAAAAACCAATAATAAACTTTCTAACAAAATTAATATTACCGAAGAATGACTTCATTTCCATCTTGCTTCTAGGTGGCTAAGTCTTTAGTATGGCCTGAATGCACTCAAAATCAATAGATATTTCATTTTCTAAGATAACATGCCCCAACAACTTCCCTTTTGTCACCCCAAAAATGCACTTCTTTGGATTTAGTGAAATGCCAAACTCTCTATAGTTCTGAAATACTTTGCACAGGTCTAAAATGTGATCGCCTCTTTTCTTTGAAAACACTGTTAAGTTATCAATATAAATGATAATACACTTTCCTATTAAGTTCCTGAATGCAATATCCATCGCTCTTTCAAATGTCGCTCCAACATTAATTAAACCAAATGGCATTCTCCTATACACAAAAGTTCCCCACTTTGTAGTAAAGTTTGTTTTGTGTCTATCCTCATATTGAACCATCACTTGATTGTAGCCTGAATATCCATCAAGGAAAGACATCATTTGGGAACCATTAACAATCTGCAACACTTCATCTAATGATGGCACCGAATAGTTGTCTTTTTCAGATGCACGATTTAGATTTCGAAAATCTACACATAGTCTGATTTCACCATTCTTCTTGCGGAATGGTACTAAATTTTCCACCCATGTGGAATGTCTCATAGGAAAAATAATATGAGTGGACAACAACTTCATCACTCCTTTTGAATAATTGGCTCAAGCAATGCATTTATTGATCTATGTCTTTGTTTGAATGGCTTCACATCAGGCTTAAGTGGGATTGTATGTGTAATAATGGATGTGTTATATGTGTTGGAACTGTAAAATTTTGTTGATTTTACATAGTGTTCACATTCATAATTTTCCAAATAAGTCCCACCACGAACACATTTTTTTCACATTCTACCCATTTTTGCCCCATAGAATCATTTATATCTGCATTTTTCACATTTTGGTTCCTATCGGTGTGAGTTCATTTGTGTCTCCCCGACCCATGTTGTGCTTTCTACCAGCAAACATTTGTGTTGCCTATCGGCAAGACGTTTATGATGTCATGGCGATGTGATTTTCATTTACAGGCATTGTTCAACAGGACTTCTCCGCAGTCTCGACGACAGTGGTTGCATTCATATTTCGGTAGGAGATTTTCATTGGGGCAACGTCTTGGTGAACTCACCTTGTCTTGCCAACCGCTGATGGGTAAATACATATCGGGAAGAGTTTAAAGTTGTTTCAGCCAGACTAAGCGATGTCGGAAAATGGTCTTGGTGAGTGACCTTTGGTCTCGCCAACATTACACAAATGGTTTCTATCAAAAGGGATCGTCGGTGAGAGTTGCTCTCTTTGGGATAAGTCATAGCGAACTCTTGTGGTCCCACCGACAAGCACATTAAGGATTCACTTCAGCCAGACTCGTGCTTTCGGTGTAGTGTCATAGCGAACTTGTCAGGTCTTGTCGACAAAGTCTTATGAATGGTTTTCGGTGAGAGGTTGGTATTGTCTCAGCGATTCAAAATAGATAAATATTTTCAGTGTAACATAGTGTGGCCTACAAGACATCTCCCCGACTATGTTTTGTTATGGCGACCCGCATGAGATAAAAGGATGTATCGATGTGAGAACCCGTATGTCACGGCGACCAAAATAATCACGAAGGTTCTCGGTGAAACATGGAATGATCTGTATGACCTCTCATCGATATCATAATGTTACAGTGAAGCAGATGAAGTGAGGAGGCACATTTTGATAGGAAAACTGCTTGTGTCTCAACAATTGAAAAGAACATAACATATGTGCTCTCGATGTGACATAAGGTTTTTGATATGATTTCTCCCCAATGGTAGAGGGTCATGGCGAAAGAAAATAAAACACAGGGTGACTAACAACGATATTATTGCCTTCGGCATACTTAGAGGGTGTCTCAGAAAATGACTCAGAAATGATTAATTGGGCCCGAATGCAACCGTTGGCCGACATGGGATTTTCCTAAATAATATTGTTTGCCGACATTGGAATATGGAGCGATGTGTTTGTTCAGATGCATATGTGTAAATAATCATTCCCAATTGTAATCAAAAGGGAAGATTTTAGATTAGATACAGTAGGTAGAGATGGATATAGTAGAGTAAATTTCTCAGAACAAAGGCTATGTTGCATGTTTTCAAAATGGCAATTTCAATGAAAATCAGTTGGTGTGGCAAGTTATTTCTGGTGTCAATTGTCTATTGAGTATATTGAAAAGTATTGCTAAGCTGTCTCCAAGTTGATTCTTTCTGGTTGTTTAAATTGATATAACAAGATTATTTTCAGTTTATCAGTGCACATTTGTTGTATCTGTGTGATTAATTGATTGGTTCTTTCAAGGAGAGATTAAATCCTCTTAGTTGATCACAGTAGTAAGGGATATTCATCTGGATTATTAAAGTAGAGCTTAGTAGTAATAATCTTGCATGTTTATACAAGTTGTAAACATATCATATGTCGACAAATTTGAGTTTCTGCCAGAATAAGTTACCCACTTCTATTTCATTCGACTCCGCATACCTAACAAGGCACTAGTCTCTGCACTTCATCATTTGAATTCATTCAGTTTCTTTACATCTGTTAATTCAACATAATAGGTTTTAGATTAGAAGATTGCTATTACGTTTGGTTTCATTTGTTCACTTCCATCTGCCATTGTGGACAAATCATTATGCAAGAAAGATAATCATAAGTACATAAAGTCTGCTTCATTCAGTTAGGTACACCCACCTAGGTTTAGTAGCACCTAAAGAGTAGAAGGTTGAAAGCTTTTGACCTTGTCTATTACCCTAAAGCATATCAAGAGATTGAAAGCCTCTTGAGGCATTCTGCCTGTGTTTTTGAGAGCTAACAAATTGGTGACTCTGTTGGGGAATACATTCAGAATCAAAGCCTTAATCATAGAGTCAGGAACTTTGTACAGACTCCGCTGGGAATAAGAAATATCTAATACTTTCTCACTTTTAAGAAAAGTGAGTGGCGACTCTGACATAAATTTTGCAGCTATTCAAACATGAATGGAAGAAGATCTCAATACAAGGGAGGTCATACTGGAGCTCCTACTGGCAGTAGTAAGGGGACACACAAAGATGACAAGGTTGATAAGGGAAAAGGGATAAGTGAGGATATGTGCATGACAGACAAAGAAAAAACATCAAGAGCACATTGTGAAACATATGATCGCTATGATATATGGAGAAACAATTCGAGTGCAGAGCCTTGTACTCCAGAAGATCAAAGAAATCCTTTCTCTTTTCTCGATCCTCAAAAATAGGCTGAGTTTAGAGCTGAACTGGAGGCTGAACAAATCATAATTCAACATGAATATGATCAGAAGATGGAAGGTAACCAAAATGACTTTATTGATCATGAGCTTCTTGAGGAAATAAAAGCACATTTTGAATCATAGAGGAAGGAGATAGAGGAACTAAGGGCTGCATTGCTGAAAGCCCAAATTACTTTTCAGACAGCTGATTGCCCCCCAAAGTATGTACCACCTCATAAGCAGAGTAATCATAATGCAGGGCCTTCTGATCCACTGGGGGTCCCTCACCACCAAGTTGGGAATCAATACAGACAACCAAATCATCCACCTCATATTCCCACACAACATACAAATATACATCCACCTCTTGGTCAACATCATGTGCCATATCATAACACACAATACAATAACCCGGTGTACCAATATTAGTACCCACCTAACCCTCCCCCCATCAGTATACAACGATGATTAGACAATTTGATTTGGTAGGGTTTCAATTATACCCTTATCCTATGGATGGTAGTTGGAGATTTCTGGTGCCTAAATTTACAGGGAATAATGCAATCACTGCTGAAGACCATTTAAGGAGTTTCAATGCCTTCATTCAAGATTTGGATGTACCTTATGAAGATTTACATATGAGGCTATTCATGATGTCACTGACTGAAGAAGCCAGAGACTGGTTCAACAGCCTAACAACTTCTATTGATTCGCTTCAAATATTCCAGGACCATTTCCTTGAACAATATGGGAATCAAAGTATACCTGATGTTGCTCTTCATGAATTGATGCAAATTCAGAAAAATCAGAATGATTCAATTTATGATTTTAATCGAAGATTCAATAAACTGCAAAATAAAATACCTCATGGATCAAGACTGCCAGATTCTGTGTATTTAAGTGTTTATTTGAATGCGTTCGATCCTAAAACAAGGTATGAATTGAGAAATAGGTTCCCAAGAGACCTGGCTGAAGCCTAGAAGACAACATTAACAATTGAAAGCAATAGGAGGGCTGCTGGGATAATTGATAAAAGAGATAATCATAGGGCTCCCCAACAAAGCAACAATTATCAATATAGACAGGAGAATACATATAGGAATGAAAGGCTGAGGTTGCATGATGTGCCTTTTAAGACAAACTGGAAGGATGGAAAACCTATAACAGCTAAGCCTGGGTGCAAAGAGACTCTTGATCCTTTGAAGTGGAAGGGAACCTATATGGTAAGTAATAATTACTTCTATGAAGCCTGTGATAAGCCACATTCCCTAGATTATTGTGTTGTAGCCCAAAGAATGCAAGAAGAAGGAATGTTGATGAACAATGGAGAAGATCACAAAGTCTATTTGACTTCGAACACTTTTCACCATGTGGAAGAAGGTTACTCATCTTCAGAGGATGAGGGTTATGAGTATGATGTTTCAGATCAGAAATACAATGTCCACATGGCTGAACATCAGATCCTTTCTGACTTTGAAGAAGATTATACAGAGAAACATTCTGTTGAAATTCCTATTCAATATAGTATGAGAAAGCTTACTGAAGAAGAGATAGAAATATTAACTGTTGCTCTAGTTGAAGAAGCAAAGAGTAAGTACTGGTTGAGAAACAGGACAGTAAATGAGAAGGAAGGTGTCCCTCAAGGAATCTTTATGAAGGAACAAAAGGTGACACAAGGAATTGTGAAGAAGCTTGAAAATAAACAGCATGATAAAAGTGAACTGAGGCTTGTCCAAAAGGAGGAAGTGAAGGAATTACACAAAGAGATGCAAAGGCCTAATCAGCATCAGCCAAGTAAAGGAGAAAAGGAAGAAAACAAAGGAGAAATGCCAGAACAAAAGAAAATAGTAAAAGTGGAGAATTCTTCTTTTGACTTCACTCAGGCTTTGTCTCAGGTAAAGATGTCTATTCCATTCCTTGAGATGATGAAGATTAAGGAGTACAGAGACAGTGTTGTTCAATTGATAACAAATTTTGAAAATAGAGTGGCTACTAAAGCAGTTAGTAGGCAAGAGAAAGTAAAAATCCTAGATGTCTGCTTGAGTGATATATTAACAACTCCCCCACAAGTTGATCCTTTTTTCACTACATTGCTTATAAATAACAAATTGCTGAGAAATTGCATGGTTGACTATGGAGCTGCTATAAATATCATGCTAGTAGGAGTTATGAAACAGCTTGGCATGAGGGTGAATACATATGAAGGAAAATGCTATGCAATGGATAACCGACCTGTTCCTGTGGTGGGTATAATGAAAAATGTTGAAGTCAAACTGGCTACTTATCCACAGGTGGCTTATAATATAGATATAACAGTAATTGATACCCATCCTCAGTTTGGTATGCTTTTGACCTTGTCTGTTACCCTAAAGCATATCAAGAGATTGGTAGCCTCTTGAGGCATTCCGCCTGTGTTTTTGAGAGCTAACAATATGTCTTGAGATCCTCATAACTCCATGCTATAATATCCTGATAAACATGTAATGCATCAATTATCCCTTTCTTCTCTTTTGGGGTGCATACCTTACGAATGAAGACATTCTTCACATTTTTGGTAGTACCCATATTATGTATATCACATTGATTGTATGTTGACTCCTTCTTGGTCTATTGAATCTGATCCCTTATTCTATCAAAGTCGAATATCCTTTCAAGTTGCACCATACCTCTCAGTATTGTGTTGGTATTCAAATTTATAAGCCCTTCCAAATCTAGTTCTACCTCTTCTAGGTCTACTTCATCAATGATCTAAGAGGCAAAGACATTTTAACTGGTAATAAAATCTAAAATATGCTTATCATCTTCAAATACCTAGAAATTAGTGACATTGTCGGGCACTAATGGAGTAGGGGTAAGCTCCACCGTAAACTTCTTCAAGCCAGATAATGATAGGGGCTATAAGGTATTGGCCGCTTGGGCCAATGCATCAATAGTCTAGCTTTTATTCCAAGGAATTAATTGAATATTAAATGCATCAAACCCCTCTAACAAGTCCCACACTCTATGCTTGTAATTGGTTAACCTTCTATCATGGCATGAATACTATTTCTTGGCATGCTTTATAACTAGTTCTAAATCTCCAAAAACTTGGAATGCCTTGACTTTCTTTCACAATTCCATCAATAATCCATGCACTAGCACCTCATATTCTACCATATTATTTGTGCAATAAAATTGTAACCTATGTGCTATGAAAAAGGTCTTACCAGTCAGACTGATCAATTTGAAGCCTACACCAGCCCCTTGTTTCAATTTGGAACCATCAAAACGTAAAGTCCAGAACTTAGTTGGGCGATTACCTTTTGAATTTACAAAGCATGCCTCATCCTTGGGTAACGGATCAACTTTTAGATCATTGAGTTGTTTACGTTTTGGCTTATCTTGAATTTTTTGCTCACTAGTTTGAAATTTTGTTATTGGGTTGATTTGTCTTTTAATCTCATCTACAATAATTTGGAAAAGACAACATTCAAATTCAGAGTGAGATGCATCATGTACTCTATGCCAACTAGGCAATAGTAGCTCTTTAAAATCCATTCTACCCCCTAGACGAACTTGATCCTAGGCACATTTCCTCATAAACTCTTGGAAACTTTCAAATAGCCTGATATTACTGTCAACCTGTGGATCTTCATTATCAAAATTAATTATTACTCCAATGATGTTAGGAAGTTTGGTTAGGTCTTTAGGTGCAACATTAAAACCTCTTGTTTCTTCCACTTCATCTACAGTTGCAACAGGGACATAATTCCCTAATTCAGTTTCTAAAAATAACACTTCATTTGTTGTGTTGTTGTATTTAGTGATCATAAATCTCATCCTTGGCTCATGTTCTATGTTATGTCCCTTTTTCCAAAAAATAGAACTTACTAAAAATAGTAAGTCTCCATTATCCATAAATAGTAAGCTGGAGGTATCAGGTCATTGGAATATAATATTATTTAATACTTATATTGCCGTAGTGCAATTTTTATCTAAAGAACAAATAAATATTAATCATTTAGTGGTGCCAAAATAGGTGGGTCGTGAGTTTTGGAGAAAAGCACTTTAACCTCATGTAAGTACCTCAAAAAATGCATTTTGAGCTGTCAAAAGATGCCTTATAAGTGGTATAATATGAAAGGCTAAGTTTAGAGGTGTTATAATGCATTTTATGACTTTTTTAAGAGCCTAAATTTGGGGAGGAATATTTGGACGTGAATCTAATGTTTGGTAGAAGTTTATGAAGGAACACAAAGACCACTGAGAGGGGGGGGTGAATCAGTGGGCAACAATTAAAAACTTTCTAAACAATGTAACAATAAACTCTAAAAGCATAAACTTGAAGCAAAGGTAAGGCAATTAAACCAATCACACAAAATGTATCCCACAACACAAGATGTACGAGGAAAAACCCAAGATGGGAAAAAAACCTCGGTGAGAATAGCTGCTAGAGGCTACTACTCCAATCCAGCCTCACAATGAAGATGTCTTTGGTTACAATGTATGGGAACCAACCCAAAGGAACACCAATTCCTGTTTTATGAGCACCAAATCAAAGGAACACCTATCCCAAGTTTATGAGCACCAACTCAAAGGAGATTCTACCCCTAATCTGAGCACCCACTCAGATGAGTTTACAATAAGATATTTTGTTTATAAATTTAGTATCATGTTACAAATGAAGTTTTGTAACTCAAAATATTTCTGCAATTATGTTAAACTTACTATCCTCAAACAACTTCTAGTCTTCTATCACCAACCAACTCTTGCAAGTGTAGACATGTCAAATTTACATCTAATCATATTCCATTCATCAAATAAATCAGGACTTTATTTAAATCAAATCTTAAATCATTTTCCAAAGTCCAAAAAGTCAAATCAGTTAATCAGCATTAAATCAATGATCATTCATCTAATCCTAATCTAAGGCTAATCCCATCCCACTTGCACAATAAATCAATTTTATTGATTTATTAAAACACTCATTTTCTTTCAACATGACAAGTCAAACAGGGCATTTATTGCTCTTCTTTCTTGTCCCCCTCTCAAAATTTATTGCAAATTTGAATTCAAAATTTCCCCCTCTTGGGCACTCTTCCCAAATCTTGCACATACATCCATCAATCACATGGTGACAAGTGTCCTCAATTCATTGGCTTGTTTTTGATCCCACATTGGTCCCTCTTCAACATTCAACATTTTGAAAATCTTTAAATACAAGCATCATCCTCAAGCAAATCCTCACAATCTTCACAATCTATTGCAAGGTCACTCTCTTCATTTGAGATTGGATCTTGTCCATTTTCCATCATCTCCATCATCTATAGCAATTTCATCATCTAAGCTTATTATCAAGGATTGGGAAAGGGTCACTAACACATGTGACACCAATCCACTATGAGATAGAGTTGGATCATGTCTTTCATATGCATTCTTTAGTTTCTATTGTTCCATTTTATTGCATGATTGATATGTTTCATTATTTCATAGGGATGTTAAAATGTTGTTTTGTTTTAAACTAACCATTTGCAGATTTTGACATCCACAATTTGGCGCTAGAAGGAGGGCATTGGTCTAATGTTTGAAGATGTTTTCTTTAGATTAGTTTTCTAAAAATGTTTCTTCAATTTGCATTCCTGTTTGTTGACAAAGAAAATAAACTTACAGCAAACTAGTCTTTTGATCTTCTTACATACGATTATAACACACATTTTGGCTATCATATTGGAAGTCTAATTTTCTCAATAGCATATTTTGTTGTATCACTTACTACATTGTAGAGGTCATCTAAAGAAATACTGTATTTATGCTTGTCATTACATTTAGTACAGTTCATTACCTCTGATCCGTTACATGTAGGACATGCTTTTGCAGGGAATTCTTTAGAGAGAACATAAACTTAGAGCCAAGAGAGGCCAGATACCTGTATAATCTCTGCTTGTCCATTTGCAACACAGATTTAAAAAAAAAAAAAACCATCCTTTTGTAGACTTTTTCTCTTTAAGTCCAGATTTCAAAACATAAAATTTCATCTCTGCACTTTGTATACTGTAACGTGTCCCATCCCTTGTCGCAATTGCTAGAGAAGTTGCAAAAGCAAATGTATTCTTTAAACGCATGGAGAAGATGCCACCACATTTGGCGCTAGATTCTCCCCATATGCATCTACTTCAGAACTTATGTGCACAAACATGAGAGTTTTTGTTTGCCCGCCTAGTGAGTTCTGAAGCAGCTGTGTGAGTTTGCTAATTCGGTAAGGAACATGCGAGTTCTTTTGTGCAAGGGCGGCAATCACATCTCTGAAAACCGATAAAGATTTATTGATATGTTGTACTTCTTCTAATCTTTCTCCTGTGGCCTCAGATTTATCAATTCTCTCACTTCCGGCAAGGTCCACCAGATGAAGATATCTCCGAAGAATGGTTCCGGAGGTAAGATCTTTGCCTTGGACATGGACTATTAACACACTGTGAGAACGGCTACTGCAATTATTCAACGCTGTTGCCCTTACAGCACGATTCTTGTGCTCAAGGTTCATTAACTCAATCATAGCAGGTGTAGATGTAACAGATATCAGATTTATATTTGGAACATTTAATCCATTTTGCTGGGAATTATTGCAGATATCCAATTTCTTATTTGGGCCATCAGAAGTAAGAAGATCTCGGACTTGTTCATTGTATTCATTTGAACTGTAAACATCATAAATGAATGCATCCTTTCTTTGTTCTGAAATTTGGAATAAGTCATTTGAACTATCAGAGAAGTACTTCTCATTCTGTCCTTTAGGATCACCATTGGTCTGTTGTTTCTCATCTTCTCTAGCGCTCACAAACGCATGCAGTACATTTGCTATCTTATTAATACCTTTTTCAGTCTTATCAATTAGAAGGGGCGGACCTGCAACCAATTAATTTTCTCCGCCTGCTGTCAATCGCCTCATTCTAAGTTTTCTTTACTCATTCAATAGGTGATTGGATGTTCTAACTATTGACTTTCATCATACTGTCATCAATGGTAATGCAGTGGCGCGTTCCTGACCTGTGTCTACACTTCTTCTCATCTGCGACACATTGTTGTGAATTAAGAGTGTGTATTGAGTGCTTTTCATGCGGGTTACCTCCTATTTCATGAGAGCACATTGAACGCCATGTACCTTGTCTGTGCTACTTCATTTTCATATATGTTACCAAGGCTTTAAGACACGCCATTCAGAATCCATTTTCTTGTGGCCATTCGCGATGAAGCAAAAGGGGCACTTTCCCAATCCATAGGCCCTGCAATCATGGCATTCCCTGAAGACCGCAGTTCTTTGAAGCCTTCTGTCAATAGTTCACGTGCCTTTACTATGTAGTGTGCGCATTCCAAGATACCACATCTTTGTAAGGCAGTCAGTCAAAACAGTTCACTTCACACGCCTTGTCTACACATTCATCTAGTGATGACCTATCTTGAGGCACACTGCCATACTACTGGTGTACTTTGAACGTCAGTTATGAGACGATACTGATTGACAAAAAAACTCATGGCCTCCGAAGTGGGAGTGATTTCAAAAACAACTGCTTCTGTGGTGGTGTTCTCTTTGCTGGTGTCAGAACGCCCACTGATTGAAGGCTCACATCATCTTTAGAAGCCCGTGCCTTCTTTTTACTACAATCCATCTCAAAAGCCAGTGCTTTTTCTCCTGCGCATTATGTCTTGCTGCTTGCATTTAATCGAGGTAACTTGTGGCAGGCGACTATCTACTCACATTTAACCAGGCGACAACTTGTTACAAGATATCTAGCTGTTTATATTTAATTGAAGTAACTCTCTGTTTATCTAACCACTGTTTGCAGGCAGCACAGGAAAACAGCGCTGAGCATCATAAATACCTCTGTGAGCATCACATCACTTGAAAATGGATCTCATGTTGGTAGTGGGATTGAAATTATCATACAGTCTTTTACATCTGTCACCATTTATTGCCTATCTTTGCAGAGATATTCTCATGCCCAAACAATAGTTATTTTAATAGCTGACAGAGATATTGTCGTGCCTATCATTTATTTCCATGAAATGAAATCTTTTTTAACCAGTTGCACCTTTCTTATCTCTGCAGTCATCATGCTAATCAAATAGGTAGACAGGAGAAGCGCCTAAAGGCACATATGCAAGGAAATGAACGTATTGATTGAAAGATTGACTTCAACTTATGAGAATCCATGCAATTTTAAAATGTTGAAATATTTCTAACTGACTTTGTTTGGGGGAAGTCTTGAAAAAGTTAATGATTTTGTGACTTGACTGTATTTATCAAATGCATTTAACGCTTGTCTCTACATTTAATATCGATACTCTCAACAATTGATTTACGGACAAAGTGTTTCATATCTTAGAGAAACTTTTCATATAGAATCAAGTAGAGGGGTGGGATTGAATCATTGGTAGAAAAAATAAACTTTTGCACATTGTTAAGCAAAATCTCTACTTTTGCTTTAAAGTTTGTAAAAAGAAAGAGTCACTTTTTAATCTTTCTTTTATTATCATTTGTCATTTCAATTAAGATCATGCTATTGTTTAAAGTTAACAATTAAAATTGACTTTATATGATCCTCACATGATTTATTTTCTTTTGGAATAGGTACAAAAGGAAAACAACGAAAGCAAAGAAGGAAGGATAACGAAGGTACAAAAGCAAACGAAGATACAAGCGAAAGGTGAAAGGTACAAAAGGGAAACAAAGACTAACGAAGGAGGTACAAACAACGAAGGCGAAAAGGTGCAAAGCAAAAGAGGAGGAGGATTTTTGTTTGAAAACACAATGTGTTTTTTAACACTTTGATCAAAACTACTTCACAAAACGAAAACGAAAGGAGGGGAAGATTTTTTTTCTTTGAAAACACAATGTGTTTTTTAACACTTTAAGTGTTTGATCAACACTACACGAAATTGTTTTCCTTTTCGTTTTAGAACATTAGTTTTCAATTGGGGCTAAAAATGAACAATTTCATTTTCATTGCAAAGGGCTTAAAACGAACCTTAGAACAAACTTACTAGATTTCGTTTTGGGTTAAAAATTGAACAAGCAATCCTCATATTTCATTTGGTGCTTAAAACGAATTCACAATTGCTTTGAAGGGTATAAAACGAACAAGTGTTTGATTTGAGTGATTGTCTTTTGAGTGCGTATCCTCTCCCCTTGCGCTTCGTGCGATCTAGGGTGCAAGAGAAACACTCAAAATACATTTTATTGCTTTGAAACACTTCATTTTGGGCTTAAAAATTGAACAATCTTGTGCGAGTGTGAGTAGGGGCATTTTCGCGTACATTCTCGTTCTTTGTGCCATCAAAGAATCGATCGAGTTACGGATTGTGTCTTTGCTCGCTTTTGTTTATCTTAGAGGGCCTGCCTTGGGGAAAAAGTACTCACCCAAGCGACGACTCAACCGGTAACACTCTAAAGCCAAGAGTATTTCCAGCCGGGATATAAATGAGGATTTTGGTTAAACGCCATAATCACGCGGTTGGCTCCGACAAGATGGATCCGAAAGGGGACTCTTGCCACGTTGGGTCAACTCCTACGAACGGAAAGTCCTTACTAGAACCTATGTGTTAGAATTTGCCAAAATCCTTAATCTGTTTGTTGGTGCAAGAACGGTCGTTCTGAAGCCGCCCCACAATTTTACGGCTTTTAGTAGAGATGGAAAGCATGCCATGGGAGTTTCATGGTGTTGATGCTTGGCTTATAAGTGAGTGCCGTGGAGGGGAGCCAGTGGGGTCAAGCATCTAACCATCCGCTAAAAGTAGGCGTAGCTGGACTTGTCCAAGTGGGGACTCAACAAACATTGTCTATCACATCCATAGGGCTTGTAATTATTTTTTGTTTGAAAACACAGTGGGTATTCGAAAACATTTTGCAAACAAACACTTAAACATGATCATGCAAATTTCAAACCCCTTTTGATAGAGCAAATACCTTTTGACAAATTTAAGTGTTGTTGCCTTCCCTTGGGATTATGTCCTTAGAGGTTTCTCATCACTTGAATTTATATCGTCATTTGCTCTAACTAGGGTTAACCTAGGAAATCCCTTTGCCTCAATTTCTTGGAATTCCCACACAACACTTTGTGGGAAGAAAAGGAATTTTGACATAGGACATCTTTAGTTTGAAACATAATCAAGAAAGTGTATTTGGTAAAAAGAAGTCATTAAAAGCAAAGATAACAAATTGGACCCCACACATGTGCTTGATATCTCTTGGTCATATTGGTCTTTTGATTGCTCTTAGAGAAAAGTGTGTTCTTCAATACCTTGGCCTAGTAAACAAAGTCTCTCTAAGTCTCTTAGGATCATCAAAACTTCCATCATCCATCCAAACATTTATCAACCCATCCATCCAAACAACTTTAAGAGCTTTGAAAACATCATTACCTAGACTTGGGTACATTTCTAAACCAAATCAAAATCATTTGTTTAGTTAGGTGTGTTTGGATGAATCCTTCCACGCACACTTAGTTAAATTATCAACCATCCTTTGAACAAGTTCATCCTAAAATAACATCCAACATTTTAGGGTTTACAAGTTCATCATCCACATCAAACAATCAAAATCAAAATCCCTAAGTCTAGTATTGATCCAAAGTCCCTAAACGTTCATCACTCATATCATACACCTTTCATCCTTCATCTCATCGTTGATCCTAAGAACCTTAGAGGTCACTTTCATAACAAAGTCAAAACACAAGAGGAACATGGAATATACACTTGATCCATACATCTTGAGTAATCTAAATCAATTGAATCCTCAAAGCCTTTCATTTCCTATCAATTATCAAAGTCCATGCATAGGATCATTGCCTTCGACAAATATCAATGGTACAAGTGTGAGTATGCCCATGTCAAAGTTTGGAACACATTTCCCAATGATAGATCTAAGTCCAAACCTACAAATCCACCAATCGAATAATCAATGCATGAGCCTTGAAACGAACAATGTCATTCCACCAAATCCCTACAAACCAAATGTGGATGTACCAAATGCATTTTTTCGAAACATGAATCCTAACTCGGAAACCTTTGGAAAAATGATTCCCAATACCAACATTGTTCATCCTATCATGCCAAATCAGAACATTATCCAAAGTCAATTTTCCCATAATCCCATTCAAAAATCGCAAGCATGCATGCCAAAACTACTTGAACACAAGCCAAATCAACTATCTCAAGTGAGTCAAAATCAAAATCAAGAACAAATTTGGCGAGATCAAATTGTAGAACTTTCCAAAATAGTTGAGGCATTGCGCCAAGGGAAATCTCCACCACCATTACCTACATCATTCCTTGGTTTAGGGCTTCCCCCTTTACCTAACACCAATCATTTCACCCAAATCAATCCACATAACATCAATCAAACCATCACGACAAATCCTTTGAATATACCATCGACATCACACCAATGGATGGTATCTAATCAAACAACAACATTGATCCCAAATCAAAATACGGTCTCCCAAGGGCCTATCACCTCGGTCAATCCAACCATCACTATCCCTTCAATCATTCCAAACACCACTATCACTCCCATCACATCTCAACCCCTCACTACCATGATCGCTCCGAGCGTATCTCAAACACTTGTCACTACATCCAACACAATTTCAATCCCACCACCACCACCATTGCGACTAAGCCAAGTAAGCAATTACAATGCTTCATTCAAAGCATACCAACAATTGCTCCAACAATATCAAACAATTCGGCAAGCGCCTATAGCCACGCACGCTTCTCAAGCTTCACAGCAAAATCAAGCTCAAACATCGCTGCAACAACAACAAGCAACACAAGCTCAACAAGTGCAACAATCCTTTCAAGTTTCCCAAGCCTCTCAAGCTACCCAACCAACACGAGCACAAACACAAAAGATGACAACTATTGAAAACAAGGATCAAGATCAATCCATCACTGAGCACACGTTTACTTCATCCAATGATCAAATCGACAAATGTCAAGAGTCACTTTTGAATCACGATCAAAATCCACCAACAAAACTCGACAATGAGCCAATTCAAGAAATGTCAACATCGTTTGACCCTATGGTCAAAGACATTGAAAATCCCTCCGCCACAATTGTCGAAAACAATGATCAAAATCTCTCCATTGAAGAACACATTGAGGATGTATCTACACAATCCGATGATAAACTCACCATACATCAAGAGCCACTTTTTAGTGATCTCTTCCAAGGAGTGTTAGGGTTATTTGATCCAATTGACATAATGCACAATCAGTTCACCTATGATCATATTGAAAATGTCTCTACATCGCCTTATGAGTTAGAGGACATATCTCAAGAAGTTATTCCAAAGCGAGATCAAAATCTTTCACTAAAGTTTAGCAATGGTCCTTTTCAAAACATGTTGATCCCCTTTGACCACATGGTTACAGATACTGAAAGAACCTTGAACTCAACACTTGAGGATATTGATCCATTCCCCATGTTTAATAACGATGTCCAAGAACCCTTTGTAAGAAATCCATCCTTTGAAGCTACCCCATGTCAAGAACTTGATCCAAAGCATGTCGAAAGCAACTCCGAAATTAATCAAGATCAAGAATTTGTATCTTCAAGATACTACAATGATCTAATGGACACTCTCCTATCCATACAAGATGTCGCAAATGATGATCACACTAGCATAATGCATATTCATTCATCTACCCATGAGATGCTTTCTATGGATGGACACGTAGATGATCTTCATCAAGAACAAGATTGTGTTACACAAAAAGAGAAGATTATTAACTCCTACAGTCAAATGGAGTTGTCAACATTAGGATCAAATATGTCCCAAACTCAGACTGAGGACATCATGAATAAGGATATCCATCATTATCCGCTCAAGGAAACAAGTCAGATAGAACATCCAGAGTTAGCAGAGCAGCAAATTGAAAGAATGTCACCTACGGTGATCATTATCAGAGAATTCATTATTAAACAAGAACTCTAGAACAGAATCAAAGCATGAAATCAAAGCATGAAGGGTACTACTACCACCATAATCGGGAAACTTCGCCTCAAGCAACGTCAACATAGGGAGCATGAAGAGTCCTTTTATGATGAAGCTAGTCAATACTTCACAACTACCACGCCATGAATCGCCATCCACCCATCACCCCATCCATGAATTGGGACCAACGCCAAAAGAAAAGATTTGAATCAAAGTACGAAGAACGCTATCAAAGCAAAAGAAGCCGAGAAGGCTAATGCACAACCGCCACAAATGATACCAAAGCATCACAAAGAAAAGATCATCCCTATCAAACTCCATCACCAAAAGAAACCGGTGGGGCAAACTAAAAGAGGGAAAGGTATCCATCAAAGATGTCCCAAGAAATCAAAAGCAGGCTTTTCTAAGCAACGCATAAAGTGTATCAAGCAGCTTGGTCCTAATTCCACACACACTGTATCCACCCATCATTGCTCATCTTCCCAAGCTCTGAGAGTCACACCTAAACTCACAACCAATCCATCTCTTATCCCTAAAACGAGATCTATCCACTTCCATACATTATCCAATTCTCATATTGACCATGTATTGGCAACGACTTCATCATATAAGGATTCGGGAAGGCACTTTATCGCCATGTACGACAGACAGTAGTTAACCCCTGCATCGACGGCGTATCAAGAATCCTAAAAGTTGTATCTGGCGTACCAGATCTTAGCAGCAGCTCCTTCAGCAGATATCGGCGGCACATCAAGCATTGTGTGGGCATCTACATCAACACCACCAGTGGTTCAAAGATGAATCTTTCAAAAATACAAAAATAAAAATAAAACCAAAAAAAATCAGAAAAAGGATTGAAAACAAGAAAGATAAAAATCGCCCTCTAGTGAAAACCACTACTGGCGCTTTTGGGCAAGACCATGATGAAAACCTCGCAAACAAAGGCCATGTGTAGAATCGAGCATCTACGTGGCACCACTTCAGATGAAAGCATCTCATCTCATCCCATCCATAATAAATCGAGCATTCTATCCATCTTATCCATAATAAATCCATCCATCCATGAACCATTTATCCAATCCATCCGCATATATCTGCATCCATCATCTTAGTTATCTTGATCTTGATGAAATTTTGGGGCACACCTTACGCTTGCTTATGACAAACATCTTGACATGGGTCATTTTCATTAATCCTATCCTATGCAGCATTATCTGAACTATGAACACCATCCAAATGAGCATTCTTTATCCGAACACCTTATCTTATCGCAAGATAATCCTTGTCCCTCCATCCATACACTTATCTGAGCATCCATCCATTGCATTCCATACGTTGCTAGACATTGGGGGCAGATATGTACATCTTGCTTCGAGAATAAATCTTGGTCTATATCCTCCAGCTTATGTGGCGATCCAAACATTGGAAAACATGAAATAAAATTTGTCAAAGCATTTGTATCATAGCCTATGGCATATTTTGATGAGAATACATTCCTTATTAGTCTTCATCTTTCATCGAACATCGATCCAAACAATCGATATCAGTTGCATCTAAGCTACACATCAAATGTCACATCAAATCATCCAAACATCTTTTGTTCGAAACCAAGCTTCATCAAACATGATAAATCAAATCCAATCAAAAAATCATCATCTCGGGATATCCTTGTGTTGCTTAACACTATCCTTGCATGGTCGTGTATCCTCGACAATGTTACCATTATCAATCCTGATCAATCCAGTCCTTGCATTGTTGTGTATCCTCAACAATGTTATCATCATCAATCCCATCAAACCCTTGTGTTGCATAACACTATCATTGCATTGTTGTGTATCCTCAACAATGTTATCATCATCATCATCAATCCATTGATCTGATCAATCCACCTTAGCTTGGTTTTCAAACAAAATCCCAAACAGAGCACTGATATCATTACACATCCATATCCAAATCCTCACAAATCTTAGAAAATCCAAAACATGAGAAAATCATCAAAATCCAAAACATTCGCAGAAACATCAAAATCCAAAACATTCGCAAAACATCAAAAATCCAAAACATTGAAAAATAAAAAATCAAACATTTGAAAAAATCTAAAACATCAAAATTAAACATTTCAAATGTCAAAACATCCAAATATTTGAAAATCCACCCATCCCGCCTTCGCTGGTAACCCCTAATAATCAATCATCCATAATAAACTGATCATCACCTTCATCCTTTGGCAACGCAAACAAAAACAATCATAGCAAGCAACAAAATCAAGCTTCAATCATAAAATCAAAATCAAAACAACGAACCATTGAAAACAAAATCAAACTCTTGATCAGTCGTAAACATGTCAGTCAACCTTATATCAATAGCCTATCAATCAATTTATCAAACCATCATCATCCTAGACAATGCATGTCCTAGGATATATTGTTCTGACAATGGGTATCATTTTGGATATCACTTGGATTTTTATCCTATCAAAACAAATCCCTTTGGTTGAAGGTATGAAGAACATTGGCTTGTCGGTGTACTTGGTCTTTCGCTTGATTTATCTTATCAAGGCCATTCCAAGGACCTCTCGATGATATCCAAACCAAGGATTTAGAGAGATAGGAATGGGTCAACGATCATTATCTTTTGTCTGCTGTGCTTGTTGGACGCTCTTGTAAAATAACTTGGCGAATACTTGCTTTGTTAGATATGTATGGAGGATGTTTCAGATAGCTTGTTGACTATTGCATTGATTGGTTATACCTTTTCGTGTTTTGGTCCGAGATGTTTGAGACTTCTAAAGTGCATCCTAGCAAGGTTTCAGACACGTGTGAACAAGAATACTCCTATTCATTTGTCGTAGCCTCAAAGTCCATCACACTAAGTACCATCCTCGTCCTTCATACCTTGATGATCGTGTTTAGCGTATATCAAACAAAGCAAGTGATCCTTGAAAATCCCAATCCTTGATAAGCAAATCATCATTTATCATCATCATCATTTATCATCATCATCATCTATCATCATCATCTCTAATAAAGTCTCACCAATCAAGGACTTGTTGGATCCTCTTGTCATATCTAATTTCCACGCTAACATCATGCATCCGTTATGCATCCATCATGCATCCATCTTGCATCTACAAACAGTCAGCATATCACATATCATTCATATCATACATAATAGGAAACATCAGTATTTTGCATATCATCTCACATGCATATCATCATCATAATATAGATCTGTTAGTCTAAGCATATCATAAAGCATCCATAGCATATCGCATCATCAATTTCATCCATCTCATATCATATCATCATTTAAGTTGTTTAGGATAATATAGCTTTGTTATTCTAAGCATCTTAAAATCATCTCATTTGCATCGTCATCCACAACCATCCATTTTGAACCTCTTTATCGCGAGATCGACCCTCAAATCGAATCTTTTCGCTCGATCTCTCGAGGGGCAATGTACCAGCTGTACTTTTCCACTGGGGCATCCGAAAATCATGAATTTTTAATTTCGACATTGTAGTTATTCTTTGAACCAACGCAACAAGTACATTGCTTCAAAGAGGGGCAAAATGTAGACATGTCAAATTTACATCATGCATAATCATATTCCATTCATCAAATAAATCGACTTTATTTAAATCAAATCTTAAATCATTTTCCAAAGTCCAAAAAGTCAAAACAGTTAAATCAGCATAATCAGCATTAAATTAATCTAATCCTAATCTAAGGCTAATCCCATCCCACTTGCACAATAAATCAATTTTATTGATTTATTAAAACAATCATTTTCCCTCAACATGACAAGTCAAACAGGGCATTTATTGCTCTTCTTTCTTGTCCCCCTCTCAAAATTTATTGCAAATTTGAATTCAAAATTTCCCCCTCTTGGGCACTCTTCCCAAATCTTGCACATACATCCATCAATCACATGGTGACAAGTGTCCTCAATTCATTGGCTTGTTTTTGATCCCACATTGGTCCCTCTTCAACACTTGGCATTTTGAAAATCTTTAAATAGGTGCATCATCCTCAAGCAAATCCTCCACAATCTTGCAAGGTCACTCTCTTCATTTGAGATTAGATCTTGTCCATCATCTCCATCATCTATAGCAATTTCATCATCTTGAGCTTTTTATCAAGGATTGGGAAAGGGTCACTAGCACATGTGACACCAATCCACTATGAGATAGAGTTGGATCATGTCTTTCATATGCATTCTTTAGTTTCTATTGTTCCATTTTATTGCATGATTGATATGTTTCATTATTTCATAGGGATGTTAAAATGTTGTTTTGTTTTAAACTAACCATTTGCAGATTTTAGCATCCACGCAAGTATTCTTGCACTCGCTCTTTTCGGATCTCTTTCAGCTTCACACCAATCTCTGTGATTTCATTTCACATAAACAAGCCTTCACATACTTCTGTAGAAAATAAAAACATTCTTTACTTAGAAAAATGTGCATACTCTATTTTTACAGGGTCATCTAAACTCTTCTCACACCTATCTGCTCTCCACTCTTACCCACACTCTTTTTCAATACCGAAGATGGATACTACAGTATGTTCAACACACAATAGCAATAAAAAATAACAATCATTTTATTATTACTACTGTAGAACAAAAATTCATAGCCCTAATCATTATACAAATAATTTTGCAATTTACTGTTAGTAACTTTTTGGCTTTTCTGTAGCAATTTGATTGTAGATTTCTAATATTCTCTTGTAGCAGCTCAAGCTCTCTATCCAATATCATTTCAAGGCTTACAATAAATTAATATTCCTGTAGCAGCCTGATTTTTTAATTCGTGACATCTTATTTCTATCAACACAACACCTGAATTTACCCTAATATTCTTTATCAATCTGCAATGATTGCAAAAGATAAAAAACCTAAATCTTATCTTTCCTCTGTTCTTCCATCTGCAGATTTTTAATGCTCTTCTTGAGAAGCTTAAGGATTCGATGTTGCTACAACTTTTTAGACTGGCTACCATTGATTAAAAAGCTTCTTCTTTTGTTTTTTAATCAAAACAAAATCAAATTTCTTTTGCATCAATTTGCCCAGATTAATCTGCAACTTACAAATCTGATCTCAAGGTCTAATCTGCAATAAATAATTTTATCTAGGGCATCCCCAAAAACTGAAAAGATAAAACATACAACATTGCTACAAAAGGATGCTTCACGACAAAGCAAAGAATGAATAAAATATGATTTTATTCAACCCAGCCCAAAGTAGCTCAAAAACAAGGAAAAAAGATTTTTTAAAAGGAAAAAAATCTGATTTACATCGATCAAGGAAAACCACCTTGTTGAAAGAGGTGTTGACTAAAAGTTTAAACTGCCATACCTTATGCAAACAAAAGTTAAGTCAGCTGCATATTATCTTGTAGCTGTCACACTCTTTGAACATTGACAAAAGTAAATCTAATCTTTTGTAGCTACACTCAGTAAAACCCTAGCAGAAAAAAGAAATGATTTAATCGGCCAAACTCAAGATAATTACAAGTTCATCATTCATCCAATCTCCCTTAGCCACGTTAGCTTTCACTCATTGGTCCAAGCTGCAAAGGTGGCTTTTTGTATATTAAAATCGTAACTTGCTTTTTAAAGTCATTTTGACTATGTTAGCTTTGTCACTATGAAGCTCCTGTCACCAGGCAAACATCTTCCAATCGCCTGAACTATACTCAACTGTAACTAAAAATTGAGATGTTTATGTAGCTATACCTGTTCCTGTAGTTGCATACAAACATTGTATACCAAGAGTTGACATCAATGGAAATCTAATGCCAACCCATCAAAACTCAAATTCCAACAAGCTTCATCCAATGCCAACAGTTTCCAGTTGATCAAGAGTCTATAAATATTGGTCACTTTGCATGTAGAAGAATCTTTATGCATTTTACAGGCGTATGCTTTCTTCTTTAGAGGCTGAGAAACCATTGAAGGGGTTATCTTCTAGGCTGATAAACCGGGGAGATAGAGACTTGTGGGCAGTGGGTTTACAGGTCTCCAAAGGCAACTTCATACAGGGGTTGCAATTGTGCTTTCAAAGGAGTTTTATTGTGTGCTTTTGCAAGATTTTTGGTTGTGGATTTTGGTGTGTTTTCTTTGGCATTTATAATCTATTATTTTGCTATTGTGAGTAGCACTATTGTTTGTTATTTTGTTGTTATAAACAGCTCCAGGATATTTTTATTCATTCTCTATCATTATATTGGAATTCTTGAGATATTTTTGGTGTAAATCTGTTGGGGATTTGATGTATTTTGAGTTGTCAAATTGGTAGCAATTATGCATATTGTAAGGGAAGATCTATAGATTGTCCAAAGTACCTTTTTACAAGCTATTATGCTGCCAATTTTTTTGTAGAACTCTCATATTTATTTCTGCAATAAAATCCTAAGTGTGGTTGGCTTCATTGGTGCAATTTTCAACGCACTCAATTTCACAATTTTTACCTGTTTACAAATAAAATCTCAGAAAATTGATAAAGAATTAAAGAATTGCAAAAATCAGGTTTAATAATTTATTGGGGACATTACAGTGGTATCAGAGCCACGATCTTGTCATCGTGAGGGTTTGATCATATTTTGTAAAGGGAAAGAGGAGTTAAAAGATGGCTGATCACATGGAAGATTTGGCTAGAGATCTAGTAGCCATCAGAGAAACATATATTAATCAAGATGAAGGATTTAGAA
This sequence comes from Sequoia sempervirens, assembly GCA_007258455.2. Classification (NCBI taxonomy): domain Eukaryota; kingdom Viridiplantae; phylum Streptophyta; class Pinopsida; order Cupressales; family Cupressaceae; genus Sequoia; species Sequoia sempervirens. The sequence continues at coordinate 397,621,198 of VDFB02086081.1, read as the reverse complement.
ATGCAATTCCATACAATGATTATATATATCAGATGCAGAGAATGATTGCCATCAAGGGTCATAGACAAAATTTAGACTCTAATGGAAGAAATCTTGGGAGCAAGGTCACAAAATCTTCAACACCAACTTTTGATGGGTTAGACAAGATCTCAGTCAAAGCATGGTTATTTGAGATGCAAGACTATTACTATTCCAGTTCAATGGAGGAGAAAGTTTCCATTTAGTATGCGATCTTGCACCTTGAAGGAGTTTCTCATGATTGGTGGCATCAAGGTACAAACACCCAAGATCACGTTCAGGTAAATTCATTTGATGAATTTTTTCAATGGTTGATTCATAGATTTGAAGAAAAAAGGTTGAAATATGTTAAAGAATCTAAGACAAATGATAGAAACACTTGAGACACAAAATCAAGATATGGAGGAGATGGTGATGATTCGTCATAAAGAAAAATTAGATTTTCAAAAAGAAGAGGGAGTTCAACCAAAGGTACTCCAAGTCATAGTGGTTGAAGGTAGCAATTCTTTAATTAAAGAATATTTCAGTGATTTCTAGTGAGCTTCCATTTCAAGAAAATGTAAATATGGAAAAGGTGTTAGTGCTAAGTGAGAGTGGTCAATATAATAGCTCTATTGTTGGAAATAATTTCATAATGGATTCTATAGCTCAATCTTATCCTACTAATGATTTTCATTATGAGAGTGACAATTTTACTATGAATTTCTTAGAAATTCATAAATCAACAAAGGGAGATTTTAGTTCTAGGAAATTGGAGGATGACCCTCTCAAAAAGGAAATAACACACGATAAGCACAATGAATACTTTCACCTTGATTGGAGCAATCAACCCACTTTTACTTGGGACCCAGGTGTGCCACCACCTAAGCATGTTAAGGGTGTATTTTGGAATGAATATCCCTTTCATTCCAATATTGTTTTAGTTTCATCTTAGGAGTTATGCGAGGAGGATAACATTGAGGAAGCTAAGGATGAAAGGTATGGTGATTATGTTGAATACAAATAAGATTTTTTATTGTTTAGTTTTGATTCTGACCCAAAATATAGCAGCCTTGATGTCAATCATAGACACATAAGCCTTGGTTGTGAGCATAAAAACAATAGCCTTGTTTTCCATAAAATGGGTAAAGGAGAAGTTCATGAGGATTGGGACAACCATGGTGTTGTTGGTGACAGAGTAGTGAAGAAAAATCATGATGAAGAATGCAATTTTAATTTGATACAACCACTAAAGAGATGAAAAATCTCAATACCAAAACATTGGGTATGTAATGCATTCTACTCTTCAAGTATTCAAATAGTTATGTATGTGCAATGGTTACATTCCATGTGTGAGTTTCTACATTTAATCATCATTTTAGAATAATAAATAAAACATGTGAAGGGAAAAATATGGTGTTTGAAGGAGTATTCAAGGAAACAATGGGAGTAGGCACATATCTGAAGACTTCTTGCAGGAGATAGATTTCATGGATAATAAGATTTTTGGTGATAGAGGATATGCATGCTATCACATTTTATGGTAAGGATTATAGTTTTCATTTTTATTTTCAAGTGTTTCCAAATCAATATAGCATATTTTTCAGTATAATGTTCCCAAGAATACTCTTGGATAGAGGAATCCAACATGTCATAGAGTTGGAAACTATGTGGAAGAATGATGCCACATATCTTGACCAAGACAATGGCATTCAAGGCTTTCAGGAGGATGCAACAAAAGAATCTTTGGAAGGGATTGAAAAGGTAAACAACTCATGTCATGTGATTTTCATTTCAAATCCATTTGTGAAAGTATATGATGTTTTAGGGGATGATATTTGGGCTTCCTTAACACAAATGATGGGCTCCATTCAATTTGAGAGCTTGAAGTTGACATATGATACACTATGTGTTTATGAGGAGTTACAAGATGTCTCCATTAAGGGGTATTCACATGAGAAGGTACAACAGTGGAAGAAACTCAAGGGAAGTGGTAATGATTTTAATAGCTTGCATCTTAGTGGCCCATGCATAATACTTTCAATCCAAACAAAGAAAGAAGCTACAACATTGATGGGAAAAACACAAGAAGCTTGGGTTAAGTTTGTGAAGGTATCCATATCATGCCATGTACTTTTCATTTCAAATTTCTTATCATATTTGTCTATGGGATGTGATGTTGTAGGAAATGGAGTTGTTATGGTTGTTTTTCAAAGGGGGAGCTCCATGAAGTTTGAAAGCATGGAGAGTGAAGTTTCAAAAAAATGGTTTTAATTTCTTCTCCAAACCATTTAGCTTGTTGAAGAAAATAATCTATGGGTTGTTGATTTTGAAGAATTTCATAGGTGTGTAGATGTTGGTGAAGATATTTTCAAACCTCACATGGATTTCCACTAATTCAACATTAGACATACTGATGATTGTTACTTAGGTTTGTCATTTCGGTAGTTGTTACATCAATTGAATGTTGTTGATTTCAGTAAATTCAGATATGAACAACTATATATTAGTGTCTTTGGGGGAAGAACCCTTACTTGATGATGTTAGAAGAAGGTCTACAATATTGGATAGCACTAATACACCTATCATAACACTTATTTGGAGAAGATACAGGGAAGTTGTTCCTGTAGTGCAGTATGTGTGTGTTGTTTGCAGGTATCCTATGAAGTTGTGTGAAGATTTATGGGTTTTGTGTATTGGGGAGTGTGATACTATTATAGATCAATTTTATGCTTTGGTAGTGTAGACATCCAAATTTGACCACTCCCACATGGTCAAATTTGTCCCCTTTATTTGTCTATTTCATATTTCATCGATATTAATTAAATGATTTATTTAATTAATATTTCCCCTTTGCCTAAAGTTTTTAAAGTATTTAATTTAATAATTAAATACTTTACCTTTCATCCCTTCCTCTCTAAATTAAATAAATACATCAATTTATTTAATTTAGTCATTTAGCCTTTTGAATTTAAATCAATTTTAAATTCCCTCTTTTCTCTCTCCTTATCACATCCTCCATAATCCTCTTCTAATCTAGATTAGTTTAATTGATCCATGATTAGGATGTGCACACCTTTAATCATGATTAATCTCATATCCTCCATATTTTTCCACTTGCCTCTAATCCTTCATTAGTCTTCTTAATCACTTGTTTGCACAACCTTAATCTAATCCTCATGCCATTTTTGGTATGTCCTCCAAGTCAACCTATCATAAGTACTTTCTCTATTTAGCCTTGACCTCTTTCCCATGTGAATTAAAAATTCACATTTATTCATTTAATGCTACCCTTTTCCCCATGAAGGTTGTTGGGAAATTCTAAACCCTCTCATAAGTCACAACACTCACATGGGACAAGGACCTCCTTTATGAGGACCTTGTCTTATCCTCAAGGTACTTCTAATCACGTGAATTTAAAATTCACATTTATTTCCCAACCACTTCTCTCTTCCCCATGATGATTAGTGAGGAATTCTAAAATTCCTCACTTGTCACAATCCTTCCACATGGGGACAAGAACTTCCTTTTTGAGAAAATCTTCACCTAATCCCAAGGTACTTGCAAGTACCTCCACCTCACATGTCCTCTCTCCACCTCACATTTCCTTTTGCCACCTCCTTTTCCACATGGCAAGATGTGAGGGCTTGTGAGTCCTCAACTCATCACAACCCTCCATCTTGTGCATGTTGGCTAAATCCTAGCCGTTCAAATCCTTTAGAGACTCTTCCCCTAAAATATAGGATTTTGTCTCATTTCTCTCAGAACATAACATGCATTCACAATTCAAGCACTAGAAACTCTCAAGCACTCTACATTTTGCATTCAAGCTCACCCTCCATTGTTGAATCCTCAAGCTTTCATTGCATTCATCTCACACATTTATCCAAATACCCACCTCCATCTTTGCATTCATCATCCCATTTAGAGCATTTTGCATATCATTTTACCTCATTTGCCATCAATGAGCACATATCTAACCTACATCAAAGGGCCAACCAAAAAGATCACTTGGACAAGGTATATCTCTTACTTTAATCTTTATTTTGTTCAAGTCAACTTAGGCTAATTTTGAGGTGGTGTTGTGTTATTTCTCCTTATTGCATTTCTTTGTTGTTTTACATCTTTTAGGGTAGGGAATCATGCTGCACACATTTTTGGCCCACCCGGTGGGACCCACAAACGGGTCTGCTATTTTATTATGCTCTATTGTTTGAATTTTTGCAGGTTCAGGTTACACAGAGGCAACTCCACAACTAACAAGGGTGACCTTGCCCTCAAGATAGGCAACCTTGCCCTCACCAGAGACGATTCTGCCTTTGCAGAATCACCCATCTATGAAACAAGGGCAAATATGCTCCCTATTTCCTGAATAGGCAACCTTGCCCTCAAGATAGGTGACCCTTCCCTCAATAGGGGTGATTCTGCCCCAGACAAAGGTGATTATGAGGTAAACAGAGACTTAAAGTGTTATTTCCAGAGTTTGTTTCTTGTCATTTTTTTAGTACTGACCCCCTAACTTGTTTTTTAAGTGAATGTGTTTATTTTTACTAACATTTGTGCAGTTGTTTCACGTCTTTCTGAGGCCAGAGATCTAGACTACTAACAGTTTATTGCAGAACAATCGGTCCCATTGTAGCTAGTTTTGTTTGTTTGCTTGTTTTCATACTAGTTAGGCACATAGATCTAATTAGGGGGAGTCAATATATCTATTTGCTATTCTTGAAAGTGGAATATTGACATATCCAATCTTGTTGTGCCATTCGACGATCCTAGGTGAAGAGAAATCATAGTCCACGTAGTCCTTTGTGTTATCTAGGAGGCACTAGATCGTTCAAGCTTTCTCCTTGTGCTTCATGCGAGCCTGAGGACTAGCCGAAAATGTCTAGTGTTTTCTTTTAGCAGGACCTGCTTGGGGATTTCATCACTTCAAGGGACAATCCCAACCACATGTACCAGCAGGGTATATAAAGGGGAGAGAGCCAAAACTATACCTCAATCCAGTCACGTTGTGTCTAGTGAAGTGTCGAAGCTAGGGTGATACCTAAATAAGACATTAAGAGTTGGTCCAAGTTTCCAGTACCGTACTGGGGCTTTCGACTCATGCCTGTGATAGGCTGGTGTTCACAGTTGTGCCTCACATATCGTGCATATATCGAGGACTCCCTAGTTTGCCTTGTTCAGCCTAAATAGAGGATCATGTTGGCCATACCCATCTTACTAATCTTAGGATTGTGTTGTTTGATCTCTCTTCTTTGTGTGAAACTAGTGTATGTCTTTTGGTCAAGTCAACCTTTGCCTTCTATTTGCTGTTTGCTATGTTTTCATCCTTTGCCTTAGCTGTTTTCATCCAAGTCAAGTCTAAGTCTACTATTTAGGTGAGTTTGAATTTGTTAGGGGTGAACTTACTATTAACAAGGGTGACCTTACTATCCACACGGGCAACCCTGCCTTCTATCTAAGTCATTTTCCCAGTTTTCTCTTATCAAAATCACCCATCCTTCACTAGTTAGGTGAGCCTACCTCTGAGAGGGGTGATTCTGCCTCTGAGTTAGGTGAGCCTGACCTCTAAAGTGGCGATTTTGCCCCTTTTCAGAGACATTTTGTCAGTAAAAACAACCCATAATAGTTGCCTGTTTCATGAATAGGGGCAACCTCGCCCCCAACTGGGGCAACCTTACACCTTGGTTGGGTGAGCTAGCCCCCAAGTTGGGCAACCTTGCCCCTAAGTTGGGTGACCTTGCACCTTAGTTGGGCGATTTTGCACCCTGCCCTGAACAACCAATCCAACCTTTCATTCAGTCATTTCGTTTGTCTGTTTCCCCATTCTGAGAGTCAGTTTCCTCGTTCGGTTAGTCTGTTTCCCTGTTCAGTAAGGCCGCTTCCTCGTCAGGCGAGTCTGTTTCCCCATTTGGTTAATTCGTTTGTCTATTTGGTTGGTCCATTTCCCCGTTCATTGACATCATTTGACTATTTTTAGAGTTAGCCAAGTCTAAAAGCTGTTTAGGCAAGCCTGTCACCTAGTTGGGTGACCTTCCCCCCAAGTTGGGCAACCTTGCATCCTAGTTGGGTGATCTTGCCCCCAAGTTGGGTGATCTCGCACCTTGGTTGGGCGACCTAGCCCCCAAGTTGGGTGAACTTTCCTCTAAGTTGGGCAACCTTGCACCCTAGTTGGGTGACCCTGCACCCTAGTTGGGCAACCTTGCCACCCAGATAGGCGAATTTACCCAAAAGTAGACCTTCATCCGTCTTCTCGTCATTGTTGTTTCGGTTCATCAATATTTTCCAAAAGTCATTGTTTCATCAACCAAATCACATAAGTGAATCTTAGAACATCATTAGAGTCCATATCCATCATCAAATCATCCATCCCAATCACCTAGACTTCATTTTAGGGGTTTTGATTTTGATGTAGAAACTTTCGAAGGCCATAACTTTTGACTCAGGTGGCCGTTTGGGCTGAAATTTTACAGGTGGTTGAGTTATGAGGTGGCATGTGAATTCCCAACTAATCTTTTGTCAATTGGCTCCTGTTTTGACACATTTTTGGGGCTTGAAACTTTCATCTTGACCCTCAAAATTGCAATTTAGTGTTTTTTTCCAATTTTTGAAAAGTTGTTTTTGTTAATAACTCGAAACTCATGTTTTAGATTTAGGATCTTAGTTGGAAATTCATCCTATCTTAGTTTTTGGAAGTTTTTGGAAAAAACTGGACTCTCAAAGGTATGCCTGTGAATTTTCCTAAAATGGCAAAATATGACAATTTTTGAAAATTGCCAAATTTGGAAAAAATTGATTATCAACACCTTACATCATCTGGTTAAACCCATGAAATTGGTTTAAAATCAATCCCATCACATCCTCCAATCATCCTAATCTAAGCTTCAATCCAATCCTAATCTGAGCTTTAATCTAATCCCAATATGAGCTTAACCTAAATCCTAATTTGGGCTTTAGTCCACTACCATCCATGATCTTCTGATATCAAAACAAATCTTAAGATCCATTCCTCCATATTCTTCCAATCCATCCTATTTATCCTTTCATCACCTTTTCTTTCCTTCTAATCATCCATTCCCATCTTTTCAATCCTTATCCATCTAATTCAACATCATGAATCCTTATCCTTCACTAATGCAATAAAAAATAGTAGTCAAGGGGAATCCTAATTACGTTGATGATGATAACGAGAGTCTTGTTGATCAAGAGGTATATGACATAGATCCCATTGATGTTATCATTTCTAGTAGGCTTTCCTTGAGCACCACCCAGAATCCAATTACCCCTTCGGGCTATCCCATCACATATTCACCCACACCTACTAGTAATCCTTATGCTACCTTTGATAAGGGATATCCATTATCTTCCTCGCCTGCATCTCCATAACATCCTTCATCTACATATTTCTCTTAGCCAACACCCACATCCTCTTAATCCAATCTACCATCCCAATCTTCTCATCCTAATCTACCATCCCAATACTCCTATTACAATCCCTCATCCATGTCCCCCCATCCTAATCCTCCTTACCAGTCTGGCCATCCTAATCCTACATTCACACCTTCTTATCTTAATCCTACATCCTCATCAACCTATCCTAATCCAACATCCACATCTTCCTATCCTAATACACCATCTACGTCAACCTATCCTAATCAGACATCCCAATCTTTCTATCCTAATCAATTATCCCAATACCTCTACTACAATCCACCACCCGCATCTTCTTATCCTAATCCACCATCTGCATCCTCTTGTCCCAATTCACCATCCATGTCTTCCTATCCTAATCCACCATCCCGATCTTCCCAACCAAATCCTCCTTCCCAATACCCTTACTACAATCCACTAACCGCATCCTCTTGCTCTAATCCACCATCCATATCCTCCTATGTCACTCCATCTTCCACTCCACCATGTCCTAATCCTCCATATACTCTCAGTCCTACATCTAATCCAATTCCCCCATCTAAGCCTAGTCCACCAATCCCTAATCCTTCGTTTATTCCCACCACCCCAGCTAAGCCTAGAGTATTCATGATTCTCACTCTAGAGGTCCTCCAAGGACTCATGACAAAGAATACATCCCCAACTCCACATCTTGAAGTTGTGGAACCATGCTTCCCCACTCCCCCATGTACGGTCACTAGTGATGAGACTCTTCTCCATCCCACACCTATCATTACTGTTTCCACCCCTAGCACCACCCAAATCGCTGGAATCATCAAACCCACTGAATCCATTGAACCCCCATCTCCTACCCAAGAGCTGTAAAACCCATCAAAGATAACCAAACCCAATCTCCACCTTCTACTCCTAGATCCACCCAATCCATCACAAACACCCAAATCCAATCCCCTCCTACTCCTAGATCCACCCAATCCATCAAATACATGCAAATCCAATCCACTCCTCTCACTCCTAGTAGCACCAAAATCCATTCCCATGAACCTCATGAATCCTCCATCATTCCATCCCCCCCACTTGAGGAGTCCCTCCAACACTCCATCATCATGCCACCCACACATGATGAGTCATGCCAAGAGCTTGATCTAGAGCATACAAACATATCCTCTTCTCCTGATCAAGATCCTGCCATCCCATCTAGTCCATCTCAAGATCATAGTCCATCCACTTTAACCCATGATCCCCTTGTCACTCAAGATCCAATCACTCCATCTCATGAGCCCTTATCACCCACTGCCACAAATCCAGATCCCATCATATTTCCTAATCCCTCTCCTGATACCTTACCACTCACTCTTCCCAATCACGATGTTGCTATCCCATCATCTCCATCTCATGATCCTCCATTGTCGCCTAACCCTACTATCCCCACACCACTTTTATATCCCCTTGGTACTCTTACATTCATCCATGGTGGTTTTCTTGTAGATGAGGAACCAAGCATATACGTTGCCCATCCTCCATCTAATAATGGACTCGCATCATGTTTCCAAAATAACAAGCATCCTACTATAGATCGAATGCTCAAAAACATGAACTATCAAGAAAAAGGTTTAGGCCTTCATGAGAAAGGTATTTTAGAGCCCATCCATGTCAAAGAAAATCCGCGTACACAAGGTCTTGGATATATCTCTCAAGACTCGCGCTCCAAAAAAGTTGGTACAACCTCTATACATCCTCAACGAGCCTCCTCCAAAAGCATAATAGGCTCTTCCCATCACTCCACAAAACCATTTTCTGACATCCCCCCTCCATCGCATCACCTCAAAACAACCATCCATATTCCTCCTTCGACTTCTGAATCCATTTTGGGTCCTTATGTCCCTCCATCCACCCTCTCCCATCCTTCATCTGCTCCATCTATCTCGGGTCCTTATGTCCCTCCATCTACCATCACACATCCTCCAGGTACTAGGTCCATTTTGGGCCCTTATATCCCAAAATCATATCTTCCATCTCATCCTATTCGTCCTTTTATCCACCAATCACCTATCCATGTCACCCATCATAAACATCCCACTCTCATGTTCTCTAATCAGGATCAACAAAGGCATGTACCTATACATCCTCCATCCACATATCATCCCCAAAATCCTACCTCCATCACTCCATTCATGTTTCCTCCACATCATCCATCTCCTTACACCCATCCCATTGCTATTGGAAGCATTTTGGATGCCAAAGTAAAAATGCATAAATCTAAACATCCACATGAATCTAAAGATCCTCATGTCCCCTTAAAAAGACATGTTGACCAAAAGAAAAATCAAATCCAAAATAAAAATCATACCCATCGGCCACAAAGGCCCACCAAAGAAAAGAACAAAACCATGTGGATCCTAGAGAAAAAAGATGCAATGCCTTCAAATGAAAAATATGTAACAATATCCAAAGTTTCTAATCCAAAAGCTAATCATACACAACCTCCATCTCCTAAATCTATTTTGGGTCCTTATGACCCAAAATTCAATATCCCATCTCCTCCATTATCCTTACATCTTCCATCCACTAATCCTCCTATCCTTTCACATCCACCACCATATGTGCCAATGTTGGTCCTAAAAACATCTCCCCATCACACGCCTGCCCCATCGTTCCATCCATACACTTGCCAACATCCCATCCATTATCCCACATATCTCCCTCATCCAATCCCTTTAATCCATTCTCTTGCATAATCCATTTATCCTAATAAGATTGTACCAACATCCAATAGTCATTTCACACATGGGCTCTTAATACCTCATATGGCACTTGATGCTTGAGTCCTTCATTCATCTCCTTATCACAAATCTTATAAATCCACTTATCCACATCCCTATCCTTATCCATCTCTATCCACATTCTATCGAAAAATCCAAAAAAATCCAAAAAATACAAAAAAATCCAAAAAAGTCAAAAAAGTAAAAAAAAAACCAAAAAAGTAATGAGAAATAATTCATCCAATGGTGAAAACTTGGCAAACAAGCGCCTTGGATAAGTACCATGATGAAAACCTGGTGAACAGGCGTCATATTTTAATCCCCCCATCCAACATATTTCCACACTTGGGGGAAACTGCATCCCCTTTCATCCATCTCCACCATCCCACCTCTCTTACACCTCCTACTTGTCACATTTATCCCAATCCCTCCATCCTCCTTCTGATCTTGATATAGATAGGGGAAAACACATATACATGCTTTGGACACCTCTTGGTATACATTCCCCTCATCCATACACTATTCTATTCCTTATCCATGTCCATCTATCTTCCATGTCCATTTGTCATGATACCATCACTCTCCCTTCCTTATCCATGCATCCTATCCATATCCATTTATCTCCTTTATCTTCCCATCCACTCATCTTCCATTCCTCCTGCTTCATCACACATGACATATCTAGAGTGGGGGAATCTATTGCCTTTGTGACATAGTCCTTGGAGACAACATTCATCCATCATGTCATCCCCTCCATCTCCCCATCTTTATCTTCCTATCCATCCAAACAATCCCCTCCATCTCCCCATCCTTATATTCCTATCCTTCACAACAATCCCTTCCATCCCTCATCCTTATCCCTTTATCCATCCATCAAAGCGTCTCTTCTATCTCCCCATCCTTATCCCTCTATCCATCCATCAAAGAAATCCCTCCCATCTTCCAAATCCTTACCTTTCCATCTATCCATCCAGTAACCTTTTCCTCATTGAAATCCTTATCCCTCTATCCATCCATCATGGAAATCCCTTCCATCTCCCCATCCTTATCTTCCTATCCATCCAAACAATCCCTTCCATTTCCCCATCCTTATCCCTCTATACATTCATCATCACAATCCCTTCCACCTCCAAATTCTTATCCCTCTATTCATCCATCCTAGCATCTTTCCATCCCCTTATCTTTATCTATCCACCCCTTTATCCCTATTTTTTTTTCTTCCATCTCATAATCCCTTGTCATTGATATTTGACTATAGGCTCCCCCTCATGCAACCCAATGCCATCTATCTCACTATCATCAATCCCACCTCTTTCACACATCTCTCCAATCTCCTCTCACTTTTCATCACTTATCTATCCATCATATAATCATCTCAATTCATCTTTTGATAATTGAGATAACTATCCCATCCCTAAGCTTCATGCAATCACCATCATCCTATCTTATCCACCAAGTCTATCTTGTATCATCATATCAGTTCCATATTTTTATCCACTTATCATGGTCATCTCATCATCCTTTATCCATGGTCAATTGTCCATCCTTTTTTGAAATACGTTGCCCCTGCGCTTTCACGTAGGCAAGGTCAATCATTTGATCCACCCCTGAGGCTTTGTTTTTCTTTGGTCTAGTCATTGTTTTCCATTGCTTGTCTCCATTGTCCTCTTTCTTCTTTTATCCATGGTCTTTTCTTGAACTACGAGGGCTTTGTGCTTTCACATAGGAAAGGCTAATCTTTAATCGACCCTCGAGCCCCTAGGTCTTTAGGGTGTGTCAGTCTTGTGTCTTGTGTCTCACATCTTTTGTTGTGTCATCAAGTATGTCCTTATCTAGCTGGTTCTTCACAAATGAGATCCACTCATATCATGAGATTCAATCAATTTTGGAATTTCTTGCATCATTTCGATATTTTAGTTTAGTATCCATCTTTGGTCTCAATAGGATGTACCCTTCCTAACAGACCTCATCAACCCTATCCATCCTCTCAATCCTATGGCAAAGGACATTTTGAAATTGATTGTGATCTTCTGATACTTTTGGCTTTTGTTTATCATTTGAGCTCCTTATTATAACTTGTCAAGATTGCCATGATCTATCAAATTATGGTGTGTTTTGATCGATTAACATAGGGGCATATCTTGATCTTTTGTTTGTTGTTGTCTTCTTGGTTGTCCCGCGTAGTACCCACCAAGACTCCTGCGGTCTTGTGTTATGTTGGGGCATCCTTTTGTGCTTCTGGTTATCCCATTTCCTGGCCTGACCAAGGTCTTCACAACTTTGGGGTGCTGGGATAACCTTCTTGTTTGTTGTGTTTTTTTTATGCATTCAACACTAATTCGCCTTGGTTTACATACCTTGGTACCTGGTGTCTTATGCTATAGCAAAAAACAGTGCTCCAAAAATGGCAACTTGCATTAGGATTACATTTCATGATCAATTCCATTGCATTACATCCATGCCTGACCAATGACCTATGATTTTGGTTGTGCAAACATTCACTTTCCATCTCTTCTTCTCAAGATACCGATTCTTGATAGGTGTAGTTTCACCCCCACCTTCCCTTAATTTTGTAATCATTATAGAGAAAGTACTTGCCACTAAATTAAAGCCAGTATGATACGTCTACCATCGACCCTCATCACTATGAAATCCCTTATTTACACTCATGTTCATGTTGCATTCCATTTCACATTAGGCCATCTCACATCTCCACCCAATCTTAATCCATTCAATCTAACACAAATCATCTAATCACATCCTTGGTCTTGTTCCCAGCCTTGCTACAAGCCATGATCCAATCATCATCATCATCATCGAGATGTATCCTTCCCTATCCTTTGGTGTTGTTTTGGGGTGTATCCTTCTCTCATCAACAACACTTTCATCATCATCATCAGGATATATCCTTCCCTCATCAACAAAACTTTCATCATCATCATTGGGATGTCTCCTTCCCTATCCTTTTGTGTTTTGGGATATATCATTCCCTCATTGACAACACTCCATCCATCATCAACCCATTTTGGCTTATAGCTTGACTGGGGAAACATCACCTTTGTCCTTAAATCCATTTGTGCTTCCCAATCTCCTATCGCTTATCATCCTCTCTTATCCATCACTTTTCATCATCTCCCTCATATATCCTTTCATCGTCTCATCCATTTCGAGAGCACACCCGTGTTCTCTTGAACTCGCATGTCCTCTTGAGGGGGCATCCTCAACCCCTAATCTTCATCTTCACTCCCATCATCCTTCTTCCTAGTCACTCCTTTGATGACTGGGGAATCTTTCCCAGTCTAATCTTCTTCTTCCTGGTGCTATCTTTTAATCTTCTTTGAAATGATGCTACTTCGTAACACCATCTCAAAGAGGGGAAAAATGTAGAATCCAAATTCGACCACTCCCACATGGTCAAATTTGTCCCCTTTATTTGTCTATTTCATATTTCATCGATATTAATTAAATGATTTATTTAATTAATATTTCCCCTTTGCCTAAGGTTTCTAAAGTATTTAATTTAATAATTAAATACTTTACCTTTCATCCCTTCCTCTCTAAATTAAATAAATACATCAATTTATTTAATTTAGTCATTTAGCCTTTTGAATTTAAATCAATTTTAAATTCCCTCTTTTCTCTCTCCTTGTCACATCCTCCATAATCCTCTTCTAATCTAGATTAGTTTAATTGATCCATGATTAGGATGTGCACACCTTTAATCAGGATTAATGTCACATCCTCCATATTTTTCCACTTGCCTCTAATCCTTCATTAGTCTTATTAATCACTTGTTTGCACAACCTTAATCTAATCCTCATGCCATTTTTGGTATGTCCTCCAAGTCAACCTATCATAATTACTTTCTCTATTTAGCCTTGACCTCTTCCCCATGTGAATTAAAATTCACATTTATTCATTCAATGCTACCCTTTTCCCCATGAAGGTTGTTGGGAAATTCTAAACCCTCTCATAAGTCACATCACTGTTATCCTCAAGGTACTTCTAATCATGTAAATTTAAAATTCACATTTATTTCCCCAACCACTTCTCTCTTCCCCATGATGATTAGTGAGAAATTCTAAAATTCCTCACTTGTCACCATCCTTCCACATGGGGACAAGAACTTCATTTTTGAGGAAATATTCCCCTAATCCCAAGGTACTTGCAAGTACCTCCACCTCAGATGTCCTCTCTCCACCTCACATGTCCTTTTTCCACCTCATTTTCAACATGGAAAGATGTGAGGGCTTGTGAGTCCTCAACTCACCACAACCCTCCATCTTGCCCATGTTGGCTAAATCCTAGCCGTTCAAATCCTCTAGAGACTCTTCCCCTAAAATAGAGAATTTTGTCTCATTTCTCTCAGAACATAGCATGCATTCACAATTCAAGAACTATCAACTTTCAAGAACTCTACATTTTGCATTCAAGCTCACCCTCCATTGTTGAATCCTCAAGCTTTCATTTCATTCATCTCACACATTTATTCAAATACCCACCTCCATCTTTGCATTCATCATCCCATTTAGAGCATTTTGCATATCATTTTACCTCATTTTCCATCAACGAGCACACATCTAACCTGCATCAAAGGTCCAACCAAAAAGATCACTTGGACAAGGTATATCTCTTGTTCTAATCTTTATTTTGTTCAAGTCAACTTAGGCTAATCTTGAGGTGGTGTTGTGTTATTTCTCCTTATTGAATTTCTTTGTTATTTTGCATCTTTTAGGGTAGGGAATCATGCTGCACACAGGTAGATAATTTCCTATTGTTATTTTCCTAATTCATATCAGCTTCAAAAGTTGTGGCTTTTGTTTTTTAGTTTGGAGTAGAACAATATTGGAAATATTGCGTGATTTGGAGATTCTATGAGTATTTGATAGGATTTATATGTATTTGGGATTATAATATGTTGCTTGCTTGGGTGTACCTGAAAATGTATTGTATTCCTTGGAAAAATATTTAGAGTGATAAGTCAAATAAATGGGGCAATAAGTTTGTGCTTGGAGATAGTCTCAAAAAGAACAACAATTTTAGTACAAATGGATTGCTGATTGCAAACTCAGACTTGGAAGGATTATTCTATGTATGTTTTTGTTGTATGATGATAATTTTTAATCCTCTACTACACTTTTTCTATCTCAAATCAGTCCATGAAGCTGGAAGTAATATCTCTCAAGTTGAGGTAAAGTATGGGCTTTTTGCTACACATTCCTGCATTGAATATTTCAGTATTGTGGAGGTAAGAGAAGTGTCTATTTCCTATTTTAATTTTTTCTATATTGTTGAGTGCATTCAATCATATATCAGACCTACAAGCAGAAAAAATCAGATTTTTATCATTGGGAGAAGGTTCAAAAGTTACAGGATTGATTCATCACATGGTAGTGCATTTGGCAAGCTTACTAAACCTTTGTGGGAAGATGAGTTTCAATTGGAGTATGAGAATGAATGCACCATTTACTTACACATACAAGAGCTTATATTGTATATATTTTTTTGTTGGATTCATAGCATTGGAACAAAGGAATCCGAGTCCTCATTTTTGCAAAATACTCTTTGGCAAAGATTGTAACTCTTCACAGGTACAAGATCAGGACTTAATATTCATTTTGGCATGTTTTATGATTGTGGAAAAAGAATTCTGGAGCATTATGGTTGCACTTTCTTGAGGGAGAATAATTTTTGGAAGGGATGACTTGTCATGTCCCTTTTTCCAAAAAATAGAACATACTAAAAATAGTAAGTCGGAGGTATCAAGACAACATTGGAATATATTATTATTTAATACTTATATTGCCCTAGTGCAATTTTTATCTAAAGGACAAATAAATATTAATTATTTAGTGGTGCCAAAATAGGTGGGTCGTGAGTTTTAGAAAAAATAACTTTAACCTCATGTAAGTGCCTCAAAAAATGCATTTTGAGTTGTCAAAAGATGCCTTGTAAGTGTTATAATATGAAAGGCTAAGTTTAGAGGTGTTATAATGAATTTTATGACTTTTTTAAGTGCCTAAATTTAGGGAGGAATATTTGTATGTGAATCCAATGTTCGGTAGAAGTTTCCAGATGATCAAGAGTCTTTAAATATTGGTCATTTTGCATGTAGAAGAATCTTTATGCATTTTACAGGCTTGTGCTTTCTTCTTCAGAGGCCGAGAAACCATTGAAGGAGTTATCTTCTAGTCTGATAAACTAGGGAGATAGAGACTTGCAGGCAGTGGGTTTACAGGTCTCCAGAGGCAACTTCATATAGGGGTTGCAACTGTGCTTTCAAAGGAGTTTTATTGTGTGCTTTTGCAAGGTTTTTGGTTGTGGATTTTGGTGTGTTTTCTTTGGCACTTGTAATCTATTATTTTGCTATTGTGAGTAGCAATATTGTGTGTTATTTGCTATTGTAAACAGATCCAACATATTTGTATTCATGCTCTATCATTATATTGGAATTCTTGAGAGTTTTTGGTGTAAATCTATTGGGGTTTTGATGTATTTTGAGTTGTCAAATTGGTAGCAATTATGCATATTATAAGGGTAGATCTATAGACTATCCAAAGTGCCTTTTTACAAGCTATTATGCTGCCAAATTTTCTATATAACTCTCATATTTATTGCTGCAATAAAATATTGAGTGTGGTTGTCTTCATTGGTGCAATTTTCAGTGCACTCGATTTCACAATTTTTACCTGTTTACACATAAAATCTTAGAAATTGATAAGCATTGCAAAAATTAGATTTAATAATTTATTGGGGACATTACATTCTATATGAATCTGATTGGGCATTCTGACAAACTTTCATAAGGTCCTATCACTTTAGTTGAAAATGTATCAATTATATTGATCGAGTAATGTTCGAAGGTTGTATGCAATAGGGGACATCTTGGATTTCTCTCTTAGATTTTCTAAATTATTGAATGGATGTAAACAAAGATTTAACTAGAAAGAAATTAAACTAGAAAGCATGAAGTTATTTAAGCTAGAAAGCAAGATACAATTAAACTAGAAAGCATATAAATTACCTAAGAAGAAACACTTGTAGTAAAACTGTAAAATTTAAATGAAAACAACTAATGACTAATAACTAACTGTTGATAAAAAGTAAACTTAACAACCTATAACTGACAACCAGAGTGGGTGCTCTAGAATTTCAAATAAACAAAATTAAAAGATTGCAAACTTGAACTATGATCTACAAGAATAATTGATAGAGCTCGACACACAAATATCATTCATCCAAATTTATCATATTTAGAATAAAAGGAAACATCATTAAAAATGAAAATACTTATCTATCCTACGAGATCCTTCGAGTGGCCAACTCTCAGATATGCCTACAATTAACTTAGATCACATGTACTTTCACATCTTCAAAATGAATCCATCTATGATAATTCCATTACACAAAACTAATAACTTAGAATAAGACTAGCAAAGTTTATTTTATTCATATAACAAAAAGTGTAACATAGAGACATAGTTCAAAGCATATTATAACAACATAACGGTATCACGTCTGCATTATTTTTGGTGGTTACATACATATACTATACTGCTAACAAAATCCTAAATTTTAGATGGTGGAAGATAACCATTGAAAAAGTATTTTAATAGAATTAACCAACTAACCAATGGACTGAGGTCCATAACATAAAAAATATTAAAGGCTCGAAGTAGAGCCGTAAAGTTTTTAATTTTTTTTTTAATAGAAAGCATTAAAAGGACTTGTTCCACTATGCACTCCTAAATTTTTGGCACCTAGAATTTTGACGCTCTATCTTCAACTGTTTGAAGTCCTCTTAAAGTCCACTCGATTGTGCATAATGTCCTGTACAATGGCTAAAAACTATACCATTATTTCAACATTAGTCAGCTAATTCAATCGATTTAGGAAATAATGATTTATACATTTTTTACAAAAAGTAAGCAATTATTAATCCTAAAAATAAACAATTGGTAGAAACAATGAAGGGTATTTAGCTTATTATAATCATGAGGTTATTTATACCTCACCACTCTCTCCTTCCTAGGCCTGAGTAGGTCCTGCTCTTTCCTATGTCCTCTGCCTTTCCATATCCCTATTCCTATTTAGTTCATCGTATTTGGCTCTGTGGTCATATGGATCCTCTGCTTCTCTATCCCAATCACCAAGACTCTTAATAAAACCCTTATTATATCTAACCCTTAATTTCCATGAATGCAAGTCCTCAAGATTCTACTTTGTAGTGACAAATACTGTAGGGGGTGGTTGAAGAAGCAATGAAGGTCTATACCTCATTCCTATCCATTTAGTTTTGAGATGTTGAAGTATTTCTGCCAATGCCTCGACCCTTCTGTAGGATCACTTTATATTGGTAGGTGAAATCACCTCCTCTCACTTTTTAAGATACATAGGCAGAGGAGTGTGTGTCTCCTCACAGGAACTCCATGCTTTGTCTATCAATTTTGGCCCCTAGACTTTGAAATTCTCAAAACAGATCTGAAGATTATCATTATATTTTCTTTTCACAACTTCATAGCTCTTCATGCCTCAGAATCGAGCTTTAAAAGCAAAGGGTTTCCTATAAGGGTACCTCATCTAAAGTCCCATAGTCCTTTCTTCCTGCAAATACTCTTTAGTCCTTTCCTACCACTGAATCTAATTTTGCATAGTGGACATGAATGCTATGAGCTGTACTTCCCCAACAAAGAGATTGACAAAGAAATCAGTATGTATTTCCAAAAAAAAATTGTGTACAAAGAATTCACATAGTAAGTTCTATTGAGCAGGTATTGCCTCTTTAAATTCTTTTAAAAATTCCCCATCATCTGGATCATGAGGCAGATTGCAAGAAATTCTCAATAATTTCCATCTTAATAATTGCTCATTCAAAAACATAGAATACAATCTGGATGTTTTCCTCCAGGCTAATAATAATTACCCAATTTGGCATGCATCTTTTTTAGCCTGATAAAGCTTGTCATATGATTATTTTAATAAAACTATTTCCTTCTTTAGTCTGACATTCTCTACCCTTGCTTGTTTTAGGAAATAATGCCTTTCCATCCATTTTGTTAGCATTGGGGGAATGTGGATTTGGAACCACTCTATCTTGGTTGGCTCAGTTTGTATTTTCTTTGATTCCATTTTTGGCTTTATCTTAATTTATTGCAAATCTTTTTCCAATTCAATAGTCCTACTCAAAGTTGCATTGAGTTCTTTCTATTTTTCTTGTTTTTCTACAAATGCTTAGAGAGTTTGCACTAAATTATCAGTTAAACCTTTAATTTGTTTGTCTTTTTAAGACAAATTTGCCAAATACCGTTTACCTTCCTTATTCCATTGTTGCACATTAAATTGCAATTCTCCAATAATTTTATCTTTCTACTCCAACTAAGCCTTCAAAGTTGCAATTTCTTAATCTCTTTTCTTCAAAACTGCAGTTTGTACATCTATTTGCTCTTGTTGTTGATTGATTTGTTCTTCATTTTTCTGTAGGATGAATCTTAATTGAACAATTTCTATTTTCAACTCATCTAGTTTTGTTTTTATGTTATCAAAACTTTCAATTTGTACATTAGAATGGAGAGGAGAAACATAAGCTTCTACATTATCATCAATCACATTTTCTTTATCATGTACCTCTAGTGGGTCTGGTTCTACATCACTGGGTATTGGGGAAGACAAATTTTCACTTATGTGAGTCATATCACCTTCCTGTGTTTCCATCGACTGGTGAAAAGGAGAAAATGATTCCAGAGGCTCATCCTCAATAATTACAACATTTGGCAGTTGTTCTCTTGTTTCTTCTTGTCTTATCTCAAGTGAGACATTTTTCTTTCGAGAATCACCTAGCTAGGTTGTTTCTACACATGGTAGGGCCTCTTTTTCATATGATTGTGCTATAGTTTCTTGGGGTTGCCTCTTCTATCGTTTCTTCTTAGGGACATGTGGCTGTTCAGAAGCCACGACACAACTAATCTCAGAATAAAATCTCTTCTTCTCAAAGGAAAGGCCCGTGTTCTTCTATTTTAGGTCTCCTTCCCTTTTTATGGGGACGAGCATTCTCGTCTTTCGACTTTTCTAGGTCCATATCTTGTTTTTCCAGAGCCTCCAATACATTTTGTGAACTTGGTCCTTCTTGAGGGTCTGAAGGGTTTATTGGATTTTCTGGCGCCTCATTGTTAGGAGCCCCTTCAACATTTTGAGGTTTAGAAGAAGGTTCTTCCAAATTTTGAGCCACCAGATTGGATGGCTCTCCTTCCTCTAAATGTCTTTTGGGCTCAAGGTTCTCAAATTTATGAAGGAATTTTTTCCATTTTTGTTCTATTCTTCCTTTCTTTAAGAAATGTTATTTACAAATTAAATGTACAAGGCTGTGATGTTTTAATGTACCTGACCCAATTTTAAACTTTTTAATCATATTAACAATGGAATCACAAAGAAAAGCAGGAAGGTTGACTCTAAATTGAGGGTTTTTGGCGCCATGGCGCAAATGAGTCAATAATCGAAAGGGGGGACCAACTACTATGGCACATTGCCCTTCACATGTGAAATATTTGATTATCCAGGCAACTACCATTCTCCACGGCTCTGGAATGGACATTCTTTGAAACCCTTTGTTTTTCCCTTTGGTACTTACAACTAATAAAGGTTGGGGTTCCCCTTCCCTACTAAAAAGCTCTACCATTTTTTGATAGGAAATATTTGTAGTTTTTGATAAATTTATACCCTCATTTTTAATACCAGATAAATGGGAAAAGACATGAGGGCTTACCTTGAATTTCCTCCCACACACTATTGATTTTCCATCTAAAAATTTCTCTACAAATTCTTTTACTCACTGCTCATTGTTCCCTTCAAACTTCTTCATAAACTCCAGCCACCCAACCCTCTAAAATAGTTCCAAAATTTTACTTAGTGTCAGTAACTTGTCTACAAAAGTTAGCTCTGATTTTCTCTTGGCTCCTCCCATGCTGTCCCTTTCTTGTGATTTTGCTTAGTTTCTACTGAATGTCGTGGCATTCAAAAGGTGAAAAACTGTTTAAATGAAATTGTGACGTAGATTAAAGAAAATGTAAACTCTTAAACCACTTGTACTTTGACATGAATTAATTATGCCATTTGGCTTTGCTATACTGAAATCATTACTTTGCATGGACAAGAGCATATGAATTGCCATATCTTAAGTGAGAGCTCAATCTAGATAATTTACTAAGTCTGGAAAGGGTGGTGGTACGTGCCAATTTATTTATTTTTATTCACAATAATTACCTACTTAAAGTAAAAGTTGTACATATCTTACATCCCGTCATCAATTGAAAATTGCTTACCTTTGCTGATGTAACAATATAATCAGATAGGATGGTGAGGGTGGTGATGAATTTATTATGAATGAAGATGGGATGGCTAATTAAGGTTGTAATTATTATGATGGAAAGTAGCCATAATCATTTTGATTTATTATGATAAAAGATGGCAGTGTAGCCCGGGGATTTCAAAGGTGATGACAATATTTAATAATGAGCATGTGTATGACGCTGGAAATATCTGAGCATTTGGAGAGGAAGAGAATTTACAAAAGTTCAGAGCATTGCTGGAAGATGCGACTGGGATGAAGAACGAAAGTTTTGGAGCATCGCTGAAAGATGCACCTGGGATGAAAAATGAAGTAGCAAAATTCTGGAGCATTGTTGAGAGATGCAACTAGAGTGAAAAAGAGAATTTCTGAGCATCACTGAAAGATGCTGTTAGAATACATTAACGAAATTTCTAGAGCATCGCTGAGAGGTGCAATCGGAAGTAGCAACAAATTTTTTGGAGTATTTCCAAAAGATGCAGCTAGAAGCAACAACAAAATTTTCAGAGCATCACTGAAAGATGTAGCCGGAAGCAACAACAAAATTTCTAGAGCATCACTGAAAGATGTAGTTGGAAGCAACAACAAAATTTCTGGAGCATTGCTAAAAGATGCCGCTGGAAGAAGAAAGTGAAATTTCTGGAGCATCACCGAAAGATGTCGTCGGAAGGAAGTGTTGCAAGTTCAGTATGTTGCAGATTGTACATGTATAGCTAAGATGTTGTGAGTACATGGAGTTATCTTTATGTCATTTTAGATGTGTTGTGCTGATGAGTTTCCAAGTGCTTCTGAAAAAAATAATAAAGAAGAGAAGTCAGAGTTATGAATGTGTTCAGAATGTGCTCCGATATGTGCTCCACGTTTCTCCTGTGTTGATCCTATGCTTGTGCGGATCTGAAGATTTGATAATGGTGATCTTGTGGTGATATATCCCAAGTTTTAGCTTCTGGTGTGATAGTACATGAAAGTTATGTTCACCAGTGTGTGAATTGCTTTGATAGAATTGGTCTCCTGTGGACTAAGAGAAATGTTTTTGCTCCATAGTCCTCCGTTGTTTCATTTTAGATCTTGCGGATTTGGGATATGTCTTGAGATGATGTTCTCTGGGTTTTGGCAAAGAAGGTTGAAGTTTGGTGATCCGAAAGTCATGTTTTAGTGTTTTAGTATGGGTTTGCACAGTCTAGATGAACCGGTGAAAGGTGTTCAATGTTTGAAGCATATTGCATTTTCTGCAGATGTATCTAAAGAAATTTGAGATGTATTCTCATGCATAATGAAGCGTGTTGTGGAGTCTGCGTGTCATCTTCTTGTTGGGAAGTGTGTACATCAATGTTCATTTGTGTTTTCATTAGGTTTGGCCGACTTGGTATTTACACTTCATTCGAAGAATAAAATTAAATTGAGGAAGCATGTGGTTGATTTGAGACATTGTTTTTGGTCTTGGTTAAATGTTTTATTGGTCCACTCTCATTCCTTTCTACTGTGGGAATGCTGAGCCGCCGACCTAATTTGAATTTATGAAATGAGGTATTTGTGGCCGACCTTGGAGAAAGTTTCTAAGGTTGAGGATGGTATAAAATCAAGTCGAATTGTGAAGAATTGTATGACAGTGTGATGCAAATGACAAAAGTGAGCCACAAATCATAAGAGAAAAAGTGTGTGTTTGTGAGTGAGTTGAGACAATAGTACTTCATTGTGTTAGATTCTTGAAAGTAGTGAGCTAAAGGTGCAACTATGGGAAAATTCTAAGTTAGCAAATTAATAGCTAAACAAATCAAAACCCAAAGTGAATAATGAAGCACAAAGGAGGAAAACATGAAAACAAAGAGAGATATCACCTTGAGTCTTCAATCACCATGATTGACCTCCATTACACCTTCTCTATTTGCTACAATATGTAGTTTTCCCTTAGATTTTGTGTGAGCAATTTGTGACAATGCCAAGACCAAAGCAAATGTTGAAGGATTTGATGACAAAATGCAATACTATGCAACTAGTAAGCAACTATGAACTATGACTAAAGTATGCCAAAATGTCAAGAGAGATGAAGTATGCCTAAGACAAGATTGCAAGAGCTAAGATGACATAAAATTGTAAGAGCATGAGATAATATGATTGCAAGAGATGTGCAATGAGACCAAAATTGCCATTTTATAGAAAATGCAATTTTGAATGAATGGCCAAGATTGAAGATTGACAAATGCCCTAGAATCAATGGACAAGATTCAATATGACAACCCATAATTAGGGTTAGGGAAACATTAGGGCAAATTTGAAATGAGTGGACAAGATTTGATTTGAGAAAATCAAATCAAGGGACAAGATTGCATGTGACAAGGAGATAAGAATGGCACAGAAAAAGAGAGGGCTAGAAAATCAAATAATATTAGAAATTACTTGATTTATGGAGGAAAAAGACTATTTTGAATTAAAAATTAATTTAATTAAAAAAGGTGGGGTCATGTGACAGTAAATAATTAATTTGAATTATTTACTAAAAGAGGGAAAATTAGAAAGTGAGACTATTTTAAATAAATAATTTTATTTAAAATGGGGAAAATGCCAAGGTGGACAATAATTAAATAAATTAAAGAATTTATTTAATTATGAAAAGGCATGTAGGAATTAATGACGTATTTAAATAAATAAATAAAATTTATTTATTTAAATAATTAGGAGGAAATAATGGACAAAGATAATTAAATAAATTATGGAATTTATTTAATTATGGAGAGACATTAGAGTATTAGTGATGTATTTAAATAAATAAATAAAAAATAAAATTTATTTATTTGAATAATCAAGAAGAATAAAAAGACATGAATTAATTAAATAATTAAAAATTATTTAATTAATAGTTGGAAGTGGACCAAAGGACATAATTAATTATGTCAGGAAGAAATATGGTGACAATAGAGCTTGCAGGCCTAGGTCATTTTTATGTGTCTACATTTTGCCCTCTTTGTCATAATGTAGTTTGTCGCATTGTGACAAAGAAAATTCAATCAGAAACATGCCCTAGTGAAGGTACGGAGTATTTATGCCCCCCCGGGAAAATTTTTAGATTTTGGCCTGGTGATAGAAAAAATTGGAAAGTGTCCTGACAATCTAGTTTGATGACTAGAAAAGTGATGGCGCGAATGGTTTTGGATTTCGTTACGGTTAAAGCAGTCACTAGACCGGTCAAAGGTGGTCAAAAAGAGCCTTTAGCTAATAAAAATTGGAAGAAAATCCCATTTCGACCCTATAAATAGGTTGAAAATGGGTAAAAGTCAATTCATTTTCACATTCACACTTGTAAATATTTGAGAGCTCAGAGCTAGGAGAGTGCACACAGAGATGGTAATTCCCATCACAGAGCATCGCGGTTACATCGTCATGACCTTCTGACGCTCAGAGGGCATAGAGGCACTGATACATATACCTTCCCACTTTGTCATTTTATCATTTTTCGTGCATTTTTAAGGTTTTAGGCTAGTTCATCGAATGTGCTGCGATGCATATGCGTTCGTGTAAGTCACATTTGTCATCATGTTCGATGCACTTGATGTGTCACGACACAAATGCCATAGGTCCGTTAGGTTGGCAGTTAGGTGTGATGCATTTTCCAATTAACGCGACACATTCACCATCTTGGGACACAAATGATAAGCATAGCAACACATTCACAAGATTGCAATGCATACGTGAAGCTGAGTGACACATTTGATTTGACAATGACACATTTGATTATGGAGTGATGCAATTGACTAAAGATGATGCATTCGTGAGTCCAAATGATGCAATTGTCATAGTGTGATGCAACTATTGTACATAATGACACAAACACCAAACCGTGACGTAAATGAAGTCAATGTGACACATTTGAATTTGACCTGGGTTGACCAGGGTTGACTTAGTTTTAGGCTCAATTTTTTGCTTATGTTTAATTAGATAGATGGTAATAATGATTTGTAATAATGTGATAACTTTCGTTTCTGCATGTGCATAAACATTACCACCGATCTATACGCACGAGTTCAAGCCTTCTACTTATGCATTTCGGGACCAACTAATAGACAAGGAGCAAGGATGATTGATGCAACTAGGGTTGTACTACATCACCTATATGCCCATTATCTAGGATAATAGGGAACTATTAACAACACTGGTTGAGAGGTGGCACTCAGAGACCTGTTCCTTCCATTTGCTAATGGGGGAGGTGACTATTACCCTAGAGGATATGTATTGAATTTTTCGCATTCCAATCAGAGGAGCACGAGTGGTGTGTGATCCATAGTGGGGAGTGTAGGCCATGACTAAGTTATATGAGGTAGATGATGGCATGGGTCTTGGTGTCGATGAATATGAGATTCAGTGGGAGTACCTAGCTGAGCACTTCCCATGGTGGGACGCCATGTTATGTACTTTGATTGTTGGGGTCTTAATTCTAGATCACCTAGGACATGGATTCCCAATCAGATGGGGTGATGTGCTAGTGAAGATTCAGTAGGACAGGGTAGTTTTTGCTAGGGACCTTGTTTGCTTGGCATGTTATACCACCAATTGCACGAGGTAGCATATAGGGGTGGGAGTAGCATTAGCTGTGAGAGGACATTACTCATGATCTGGGCTTGGGAGCATATTCTCGTCTTCTGGCCACCGATTCAAAGGCCTTAGTTAGCCAATGGGATGCCTTATGTATATCTATATGTAGGAGCGTTACAATAGACCAAGGTCAGAGAGATAGGCTTATGGCAGCACATGATAGAAACCATGACTGCATTTGTCTGGAGGCCATATAGAGATTGTGCATAGTGGGCGGATGAGGGTGACCATTTTCCATTTTGTTGACAGTCTCTATATTTGATTGGTTGTACTATATAGCCCCAGCTAATTATCGAGATGTACCTGCCCCAGTGGGTTCTTCATCAGTTTGGTGAGCAGCAGGGTGTGCCTATGGGGACTACAAAGTATGCATAGACATCGCGAGAGCCTGGGTGGGGTCTGACTATATCAGTGCCATTTTTTGAGCAACAGATAGATGGATTGGTGGCACAACCATGGGGGTGGAGTGGAGGTCTTGCAGATCTAGGGATGACCGCATATTATGATTTATGGTGGTAGATGCATAGGCTAATTCCCTTGACAGATCCTGATGGGCCGACACCTATGGATCATAGATTTGTTATCCTGTGAGTACAATGAGGAAGCCGAAGAGGCAGGGGAGAGGAAGAGAAAGAGGCCGAGGAGATGGACGGAGGAGATGATGGAGGAGATGGGGGTGGTGGCGGGTGGAGGAGGAGAGGAGGAGACAGAGGGAGGCAGGTGAAGAGAGTGATGGAGCTTCTTAAATTCTGAGGAATTTTCTCTTTGCCCCATGAGCTTGGTCTCAATTTTAAACCCTTGTCCCCATGAATGAGTAGGGTTTTTATTTACAAAGGTATGCAGATGTTATAATTGTGGGTTGACCTGCCCCGTTGGTCACTAATTTCTTAAGTCATCTCTTGAGCCACATTGCATGTCAGTTTACTGACCCTATTAACTCGAAGCACCGGTCATCAATTATTCCATCGACTTTAGCTTGTTCCCTAAGTCGGGTTTTAATTTTTCCCATGTGACTTAAGCTTAAGTCACTCACCTTCAAAGGTCATATCACCGTCGGCTTAACCAAGTCCTTTCCATTAAATGTTACCATTGTATGGAGTGTAGGTTTTAAGATTTGAGGATCCAGGATGAGATTTGGGCTGTCCCTCGCCAATCTGCGGATGTTAAGTACCGACGGTTAAAAGCAACGAGGCTAGAAAAAAGCAAATGCATGTCGCTGAACAATCATGGGACCCACTTCCCACTACCGTGCCCATGGTCTGACACCTTCAAAAAAATGTCCAAGATTAAATCTAGGGAACAATCTTCACCATTCCCCACTAGCTCGCTGAGCGAAAGTGAAAGTTGGTTAAAACTAGTGAGATCAGCAAGATATCGACACTTGTCCTGGTCTATTCAGTTTGTGAGGAAGGTGGAGCTCACACACTAAGAAGATATCACCTGAGATGGATGAACACTATTGGCCGTGGACACTTCAGCGAAGCACTGCTAGAAGTTGAAGGTGGTCAAACTAAGCTTGACCACTTGGTGTGCCATCTCAACTGAGGATCGATGACTTATATTTAAAATTGAGAAAAGGCATGTGGTAGCTGTTTTCATTGTGCAACCAACTTGCATTAATGGCCAACCTTCTGTAGATGTGAGCAAATTGATCTTTGTGCATGTGGAGATTTGATTACTAGTAATCATGAGATGCAATCTGCAAATTTTTATGCACTTGGGAATTAAACAATGATAGTATGCATGCCAATGAATTGCTTTGTCTGCGCATGTGTATCCATTAAACATTGGTGATTGATATTATCACTTTGTTCAATAAATAGAGGGGATATGTTGCTATTTTCACTATAGCAATTAAACTGCTAGGTCCTCAAATTATTCCCACAAATAGAGGTTGAATGTACATATTCTCTAGTCACAAAATGAGCAAGCTAGCAGCTTCCATCGATCCAACTAAGAGGACCACCCGACTACACTCGCAAAAGCAGGGTTTGAGTATTCTTGGATGTGATTCGATAGTAAGAATGGATACCTCTGTATAGATCTCAGATTGCACCCACTAGGTGCAGTCAGAGGTTGCAATTTCAGAGTGTGGCTATGGAGAAGGCTGACGACAAAGGAAAGAATCTAATGCGGTCCACTACTAGAGTGGGAAGAAAGATAAGGTATGGGCGTGGCTCCTTCAAATGCCAGAATTCACCCATTGACTTCACAAGCAGCTCGTCAAACAGTGAGATAGAAACCAACTCTGACTATGGCTAGTACCTTGCAACCTTGGGTCAAAATCTGGCCCCTGGTGAGGAGGTATTATTCATCCTGCCTTTGGCTGCAAGGACTCCAAGCGAAAGATATGTTATGATGAAGGATAACAAGGTTGAGGAAGGGGTTGAGGTTTCATCCCCAACCCTTGCCACTACTTGGAGTGACTGTGTGTACTGAGGCCAATGTGTGAATGATAAAAGGCCTTCTAGCCTGTGAAAGATGATGAAATTTTGGTGTTGACAATGATTACTGTGGTGGTGGCCTTGTTTTTGCATGTGTGACACATTTTGGTATTGGACATCAACTATGTGCCCTTGTGGAAATATAGATGCTTGGTTCATTGTGGTGTGGATGGCGACAAAGAAGATTTTGGTGACACTTTTGTGTTTCCCCTTTCTAGTGGCGGTTACAATTTTGGTTTTCCCCATTTGCACCATGTTCTCCCGGATTCAACACATGGGAAATTTTGAAATGCAAAGCAAATGTAAGATGAAATGAAGTTTTGTGATGAAATTGCATTTGATCATGAGGCTTGTGGCTCCCTTATTCTATAAAAGGGAATTCAAGGCTCACTTGCAGGGGGATGAAAATTTTGGTTAGGTTTTGAGTCAAATGTATATGGGTAGAATGATAAGAATATAATAGATAGTCTATTTTGAGCTTTTGGAAGAACTTATGCAATTATCTTAAAATGTTATGCAGATATGACTCATAAATATAAGTAAATGTATAATTCTGATATATTTTCTCTCCTTCTGCAAGTTTATGTGAATTTTGAACGAAATGTTAATGATATTTTCATTCTTCTTTGAACATTTGTTCAAATGTATGTCTCTATTTTTGCTTTGATTCAAGCGATCGATTAAATGCTTAAATGGAGTCTTAGATTTACAATATTTGCAAAGGGTTTGATAAGCAGTTGTGTATCAGAAAGAGTGAACTCCATAATGCAAAGTTGTTATGAGAGTAGTCCATCCCACCAAATTTTAAAGTCATTTATGTGTTATTGGTTCTTGTGTATGTGACTCCGTTGCCCAATGTAACAAGGCATTGGTCTATTCCTTAATGATTCACCTAAAGGGTTGATCAAATAATTTTCTGATGACTGACCTAAAGTCAGAATTCAAATTCACTTTAAATTCATTAATCTTTATACAATTATGTTTTAATTACCATGAGGAATACCTTTTGATGAATGGGTAGCAAGTTACTTAGAAACAAGCCAATTTCATAGTAATTATTGCACAATTATCCTTCATTCAAATTGATTTGTGAAAATGATGTGTTCTATAAAGCATATTTTTAGAAGAACATGGTAGGAACACCCTCCTTGGCCCCACAGAGCTTAAAGCGCATAAGATCTCAGTCATTGACTAGGTCTTGTTAGTTGGCCAGTCATTTCAGGAGTCTTAAACATAAGAATTGGCTATCCCTTAGAGATTTCTTAGGTGCACTAGAAAAAGAACCAACATAATGGAAACTCTATTGGGGATGCACTCAGATGTCTGGTTGCAAATCGCCTTGTCATAGAGTCAATCAGATCTTGAAGAATCAAGCCTTAAGAGTCATTACATAGAGTCATATTATTTGCCATTCTAAATTTAGTATGTCTAGGCACCTTTGTTCAGATAATTGATAAGTTCTTGAAGCTGGAAAAGAGTTTTTTGCAGCAAAGATCAAAGGATTTGAGTGTGACTCTGCTATTGGAGAAGACCTAGAACTAGATTTAATCTTGAAAGAACTTCATGCTTTTGAAGTTTATTCCTTTGTGAAAAGAGGTGGCGACTCTGTCCAAAGAACCAATTGAATTGTGAAGAAGATTTCAA
The DNA here is from genome assembly GCA_007258455.2 of Sequoia sempervirens. Lineage (NCBI taxonomy): Eukaryota > Viridiplantae > Streptophyta > Pinopsida > Cupressales > Cupressaceae > Sequoia > Sequoia sempervirens. Next base: position 397,591,016 of record VDFB02086081.1, on the reverse strand, counting down.
AATTTGTAGAATTTACAGTCAGGAAGAAATGATAACAACTGCTACAAACTTCCAGGTATTCTCATAAATCTAGAAAGCATATTACTCTGTTTGAAAGAAGTTTATGAGAAATGGTCAAGAGTTCAGATCATAGATGGTTCCCTATTAGATGAATTTGCATTAAGACAGGGAATAATATTAATGCTTTTCATACTTTTACATGCAAAGTTTGTAATTATTTGAGAAGTATGCCATTCTTTTGAGCCCTACCTTTTATAAGATTTCCCTGTAAAGAATCAAGCAAAAGTATGTAGGGTGAAGAAATTGAATCATTCCCTCAAAGGGATTTTATTATTGAAAGATATATGCCATTGGTTTTTAGTGGCATTAGAGGTTTCCCAAACCTGATTCCTCAAAAGGTTAGGAAGTATTTGCCTAGATTCACATGGAAAATGGTGCAGGGGCACCTTAGCTTAACTCCTTCATGTTTGTTTGCAAATTTTGGCTTGTATTGACCTTAGCCAAGTCAGGAATTGAGTTGTTTGAATTGGACCTTAGAAGGTCTTGTGTGAGTGTGTTGAATTAATCATTAGCATAGATGTCATCCTAGTTTAATCATGCTTTTAAATTTTGGATTTATTAGCTTTAGACAACCTACGTTGTATATAGGGTAGTTATTGTGTTCTAAACACATGGTCTTTATTAAAAGATTCCAAATGGACAGTTATGGAGTTGATGGTTCGGAGTAAGGAGGTTGAGGTCCTTAACTTTAGGATCATAACATGTTGATAAGTTACAAAATGTTGGTAAAAGGTGCATGACCGCAGTTATGGAGCTGCATGCAATCTACTTGGCGTTGGGAATCCCTTGAAATCAGGGAAATGCCCGATCCACTGCCCTTGAAACATGGAAAAGACTTCAAGATAGGTGTGTAGGCTCGTAGTGAGCAGTTAGTGTGCTTTGTAAAAAACGATTTTGGTGTGAATAGAAGATAGTTGAGAGTTCTTTGTATTTTTCTGTGTTTTCTTGAAAACCTCGTGTGTTTTCAGAACAGTGATGTCTTATGTGTTAATGCATTGGTTTGGACATTGAATCAGAGTTCCCTTAACATTTCATAGTACCTTTTCCTTGTAAATAGTTCATTGAGTAAGATCACATGCATTATAGTTAAGCTTTAGACAGCAAGGAATAAATTATGACTGTATTTTCTGTGTCTGCCCGTGTATTCTGAGAGACAATGATTTTGTAGGCACTGTATTTGTTCATTTAACACTATATTCATCCTCACTAGATAGGATAGAACAATATTCATCTTGTGTTTAGATTGTTTAGTGTAGATTTTTTGATTAGAAACTTTAAATTAGAATTTAGAGGTTTGTAAATACTGTTTTGAGCAGCAAGGTTGAAATGGCTTCCCCATAGACATCAACCACGGGATATTCCTGAAATTGGTGGAATATGGAAGGGAAGCCAGTGCCTTGTACATATTTAATGACAGGAAATCAAGAGAGCCAAGTAGTGATTTTAAATTCCAAACCCTAGGCGAGCTAATGTGACCCGGTTAGGAGTTTGGAAGAGGAAAATTAAAGAACCAAGGCAAGGGAAAAGAACACTGTACGAAATCCATACAGTTCCAGGAAGGGAAAGATAGGATCTTTACATTCCAAAAGGTTTGAGGCTTCCATCAATCAATTGGAGGTAGTTGTGACTCAAGAACCAGTGAAACCCTAGATGCAAGGTGAATTAGCCCTCCAATCCAAGAATATAGGAAACATCTGTACGGCAAAGGCAGGGGCTTGAAACCCTAGTAAATATTTAAAGGTCCAAAAAAGGTATCAGGAAATCAAATTTCTTTGGTAGGTTGTTTGACAAATTTAAGAGTAAATAGCCAAAAATTGACTGGTAAAGGCTAGTAGAGAGTTAGGCCTGTCCAAGGCAAGTTCATGAAAGCGGGTGACTTGAAGTTAGAGCACCAAGCAAGATGCATCCATTTGGTGGTAAAATGCAAGGAACCAGTGTCTCTAGCTCCCCTGCAAAGAGTTCAAGTCAGTTGAAGGCATTGGCATCTAGACTCTTCTAGGTGTAGTGTGAAAGATTGAAATTTCAAGTGGTGTTTGTGAAGGAGACAACAATTTTAAAGAGTGTTGAAACCTCCAAGGTGAAGCACAAGGAGAGTAATCTTGTGACAGAGTTAGAGAAGGGCTTAGTTAATGATCTAAGTCAGTGTAGAACCTTGAGGCCATCAGGTTCATGAGTGAAGACAAAGAGAAAGGTCTTCTAGTGGGAGTGCAAGCACATCTTGGAGGTATAATACACCAGAAAAGTTTGAAATCAACCTCTAAACATTTGCAAACATTTATGGATGTTATGGGGGATTATGAGGTGAATCATGAATATGTTGTCATGAATCTCTTTGTTCAATCCTTGAAGGATGATGTTAGGGATTGGTATTCATATTTTCCAGCAGGTTCCATAGCTTCATGGAATTAGTTCATGACAAGCTTTGTTAACCAATTCAGTGAAAGGGTGAATTCAAGTGTGGTAAGAATTTTTTTTATGGAAATCCATATAAGTGAAGGGGAGTTAGTTCCTAATTTCAACCTTCGATTTGCAAAGGAAATCAGAGATATTGCAAAAGAAATAAGGCCAAGTGATGCAGAGTGTTTGATTGTATATCTAGGAGCATTTGACAAGAAGATGAGTTTCTTATTGAGAGACAAGGAGCCCAAAACCCTGCAACAGGCATACAAAATTGCTGTTAATATTGAGAACAATCTAAGATACTCAATGATGAGAGGGTCTGCAATTGCTAGAACTAATTCTAGCAATGTTCAAAATTTTGAACCAAGTAGATCAAAGGGTAAAAGGGTTTATCAAGGAGGAGATATCATAGATGTCATATCTACTTTACTCCCAAGAAATACAAAACGTGAGCAAGCATCAACTTCACATCAGCCAAGGATGGGAAGGTCTAATCTAACCTTTTCTATCAAGAAGCTACATGAGATAAGGAGACATGCAAATGAGTCTCCATATGATTTATTTTCAAGATTCTTGGAGATTTAGACCTAATGACCTGGCATGCATCAGTTTGTTTTGTGAAGCATACATATCAGGATCAAGCCAATGGTCTAAGGACCAGAAACCTCACAGTCTAGGTCAAGTAGTAGATTGGATATATATTGTAGAAAACATGGAATAGGGTCATATTCCCTTGTCTATTTCTCAAAGTATGGGAAATAATTTCCATGTTGAAGGAGATCAAAGGCTAAGGTTGTCAGATCAAAGAAAAGCATCAGAGTTAGAGCAATTGACTATTGAGTCTTTCCATTTCACTAGCAACCTAGAAGTAGATGCATGTAGTAGTGATGAGGATGTAGAGACAGAACATGAAACTAAGGAGGTGGTGCCTAATTACCTTCCTTGGGATGTCATAAGCTGTGAGAAAACACAAGAAGAGCAAGGTGATACCTCACAAGTTGATTCGGTTAGCAACCATCATGCACTAGTCAATGAAGAGAATACACATGTTCCTAGTAATGTGGTACAAATGAGGAACCAAAATGAGGAAATTGAAGTCAGGTAGTCCACAATTGAGTATGAATCCTCATATGAATTGGAGATGGAATCCCTTGCTTCTAGTAGGGGATATGTTAACAACCTTGAAGGTATAGGTTTCCTAGGTAGTGAACAGTTCTCCTCATGTGAAGAATTTTCTGAATGCGGGTTAATTGTTGCAAGCATGAATGATGAGGAGAATAATGAGATTGCTTCTCTATGTTCTTCAAATGACTTCACTGATTTTGAGTACACTGATAATCTAAATTTTTGGCATCCTAATGTTAAAGATGATGAGATACATCCAATTAATGTATGGAAAAATCTTTTATTTGATGATCACTTGGATAGTAAGGTTCCAAATGACAATCCCCATTGGTGTAGGAGCAATCCTCTTTTTGAGGATACCTCTAATGATTATTTGACAAGTAATACCCATGGATGTGTTATGGATGGTCCGTATAAAGATCAAAGTGATGTTGATGTTGGTCATTGTGTCAATAAATATGTCACTTTTGACTTGCCAAATTTCCAACTGCATGGAGGGTATGAAGATGTAGATATCAATAAAGATATCTATCAATATGTGACTAAACAAATGTTACTTGACATGTGTGCATAATATTCCCTGGAACCTAAGTGTGACAATAGCTTGCATGGTGCAGAAGCTCATAAATGTGATGTCAGCTCTGGAAATAGTATGGATATCCAAAAGGATGCAAATGATTGCATTGTCCTTCCCATGGTGGAGAATTGTGCACCTGAAAAGAATACTGAAATGTCTGTTATTCATGTCCCACTTGATTGCATGGATATTCTAACAACACTGCTTTGCGATGAGAAGAAAGAATCACTTGATGATTTTGCAGAGTATTCCAATACTGCAACATCCTTTCACCCACGTGAGGAACAATCCAAAGACATGGGTAACAATGAAAGTAGTACTGGGCAGTATGAAGCTGCAGTGGAGTTCTTTGCGAACACTCCTTATCTGATGGATTTGATTCTGGAACTTCTTTCACCTTATGAGGTTAGCACTGGTGGTAGGCATGCTGAGAATAGACCTGGTCATGCTTTCTTTCCCGAATTCACTAAAAACTGGCCCAGTTTGAGCCAGAGTATCTATGAGTTTTTCAAGTTTGATGAATAGATGGAACGTGATGGTATACTTCATGACAGTGCAAAATATGAGGGATTCCTTTTTCCTGTTCACTTTGATGATCTTGTAATGGAGAGGGACCAATGTGGCAATGTTACTTCAAGTATTATAGGTAGTTTTGATCAAGATAGCGCTGATAACTTGGGACTACACAATGCTCATATGAATTCACTATAGAATAAATAATCTACAGTCTTTGATAGAGGGAAGAACTGTCTCTAAAATTTTGGGGGCTCAGAGCCTCCATCTTGTGGAAGTAATCCACAATGTATATTCTCTAAGTAGTGTACATATGTTGGTCTAGTTTGTTGCTTTCTATTGTGTCTGCTTGCCTAGTTTGGGTAAGTTCCTTGGTTTTGGTCTTCTACCCTGGTCTGCTTCAACTGAAGATTCTATCGTCGTCATACCCACTAGGGGTATGCATCCCTGAGCATGAACCACTGATGGAGTTTCTAAAATTTTAAGGAATTTTCTCTTTTCCCTATGAGCTTGGTCTCCATTTTAAACCCTTGTTCCCATGAATGAGTAGGGTTTTTATTTACAATGGTATGAAAATGTTATAATTATGGGTTGACCTGCCCTGTCAGTCACCGATTTCTTAAGTCATCTCTTGAGCCAGATTGCATGTTAGTTTACTGGCCCCATTAGCTTGAAGCACTGGACATCAATTACTCCATCAACTTTAGCTTATTCCCTAAGTCGGGTTTTAATTTTTCCCCAGTGACTTAAGCTTAAGTCACTCACCTTCAAAGGTCATATCGCCATCGGCTTAACCAAGTCCTTTCCATTAAATGCTAACATTGTATGGAGTGCAAGTTTTAAGATTTGAGGATCTACAATGAGATTTGGGTTGTACCTTGCCAGCCCATGAATGTTAAGTGCCAGAAGGTTAAAAGCAACGAGGTTGGAAAAAAGCGGATGCGTGTCCCTAAACAATCATGGGACCCACTCCCCACTACCATGCCCATGGTCTGACACCTTCAAACAAATGGCCGAGATTAAATCTAGGGAATGATCTTCACTGTCCTCTGCTGGCTTACTGAGCAAAAGTGAAAGTTGGTTAAAACTAGCAAGATCAGCGAGATCTCGACACTTGTCCCAGTCTATTTAGTTTGTGAGGAAGGTGGAGCCTGCACACTGAGAATATATCATCCGAGATGGATGAAAACTATTGGCTGTGGACACTTCAGCGAAGCACCACTGGAAGTTGAAGGTGGTCAAACTAAGAATGGCCACTTGATATGCCATCTCAGCAGAGGATCGATGGCTTATATTCAAAATTGAGAAAAGGCATGTGGTAGCCATTTTCACTATGCAACTAGCTTTCATTAATGGCCAACCTTCTACAGATGTGAGAAAATTGATCTCCGTGCATGTGGAGATTTGATTACTGGTAATCATGAGATGCAATCTACAGATTTTCATGCACTTGGGAATTAAGCAATGATAGTACGCATGCCAATGAATTTATTTGTCCATGCGTGTGTCTCCATTAAACATTTTCTTGGATGTGATTTGACAGTAAGAATGAACGTCTCTTTTGGAAGATTCTGGATTGTGCCCACCAGGAGCAGTCAAAGGTTTCAATTTCAAAGTGTTGCTATGGAGAAGGCTGACGACAAAGGCAAGAATCCAGTACGGTCCATTGCTGGAGTGGGGAGAAAGATAAGGTATGGGCGTGGCTCCTTTAGATGCCAGAATTCACCCATTGAACTCACAAGAAGCTCGTCAGATAGTGAGACAGAGACTGACTCTAACTATGGCCAGTACCTTGCAACCTTGGGTCAAAATCTGGCCCCTAGTGAGGAGGTATTATCCATCCTGCCTCTAGCTGCTAGGACTCCAAGTGGAAGAGATGTTGTCATGAAGGATAACAAGGTCAAGGAAGGGGTTGAGGTTTCATCCCCAACCCTCACCACTACTCGAAGTGACCGTGTGTACTGAGGTCGATGTGCAAATGATAAAAGGCCTTTTGGCCTATGAAAGATGATGAAATTTTGGTGTTGATAATGATTGCTGTGGTGATGGCCTTGTTTTTGCATGTGTGGCACATTTTGGTATTGGACATCGACTATGTGCACTCATGGGGATATAGATGCTTGGTTCGTTGCAGTGTGGATGGTGACAAAGGGGATTTTGGCAGCACTTTGCATTTCCCCTTTTTGGTGGTTACAATTTTGGTTTTCCCCATTTGCACCATGTTCTCATGGATTCAACACATGGGAAATTTTGAAATGCAAATAAAATGTAAGATGAAATGAAGTTTTGTGATGGAATTGCATTTGAGCCTGAAGCTTGTGGCTCCCTCATTCTATAAAAGGGAATTCAGGGCTCATTTGTAGGGGAATGGAAATTTTGGTTAGGTTTTGAGTCGAATGTATATGGGTAGAATGATAGGAATAGAATAGATAGTCTATTTTGAGCTTTTGGAAGAACTTATGCAATTATCTTAAACTGTTCTACAGATATGACTCATAAATATAAGTAAATGTATAATTCTGATATATTTTCTCTCCTTTTGCAAGTTTATGTGAATTTTGAATGAAATGTTAATGATATTTTCATTCTTCTTTGAACATCTGTTCAAATGCATGTCTTTGTTTCTGCTTTGATTCAAGCAATCGATTAAATGCTTAAATGGAGTCTTAGATTTACAATTATTTGCAAAGGGTTTGATAAGCAATTGTGTATCAGAAAGAGTGAACTCCATAATGCAAAGTTGTTATGAGAGCAGTCCATCCCACCAAATTTAAAGTCATTTCTGTGATACTGGCTCTTGTGTATGTGGCTCTGTTGCCCAATGTAACAAGGCACTGGTCTATTCCTTAATGATTCACCTAAAGGGTTGATCAAATAATTGTTTGATGACCGACCTAAAGTCAAAATTCAAATTCACTTTAAATTCATTAATCTTTATACAAGTCTGTGTTAATTACCATGAGGAATACCTTTTGATGAATGGGTAGTAGGTTACTTAGAAACAAGCCAATTTCATAGTAATTGTTGCACAATTATCCTTCATTCAAATTGATTTGTGAAAATGATATGTTTTATAAAGCATATTTTTAGAAGAACACAGTAGGAATACCCTCCTTGGCCCCACAAATCCTAAAGCACAGAAGATCTCAGTCATTGACTAGGTCTTATTAGTTGGCCAGCCATTTCGAGAGTCTTAAACATAGGAATTGGCTATCCCTTAGAGATTTCTTAGGTGCACTGGAAAAAAAACCAACAAAGAGTCAGACAGTGAGTGGAGAGAGCAGCCCTAGATGCTATCCCTGAGGTGCTAGAGGAGGAGGAGAGAGATGAGAGGTGGAGGAAGGAGGAGGGGAGACAGGAGGCATATAGACAACCAGACGGAGAGGGGAGACAGGAGGAGTAGGTCAGACAAGAGGTAGAGATGGAGGTGCATGTAGCGGAGGAGGCCCTTGATGTTAGAGGAGGAGAGGAGGGAGTCCTTGGGGGTGAGCAGGATACTGGTGATGATGAGGAGGAGCCATATATTGGGGACGAGATGGATGAGGTGGAGAGCCAAATTTAGGAGTGGATGATAGATGGAGATCCTGATATGTTCAGTGTTCCTCCATTGCCACGAGATGCCACAATATATTAGAGGCTAGCAGACATGCAGAGGAGAATAGATGAGGCCATTGCAGAGATTCGATCCCTATGAGCAAAGCTTGAGGTTACTTGCGTTGAGAGGGATCAAGCAGAGATTTGATAGCGAGAGACATAGAGTTGGTGTAGCCAATTTGCTCAGCTATGTACAGGGCCGGTTGTAGATGTGGAGAGGGAGATTTACAGGGTTAGTGCAAGTAGAGGGCAGTATTGGATGTTATATGAGAGGGAAATGTTGACTGATCAGAGAGAGCCTAGGTTATCGAGATCATTGAGTAGGATAGGGACAAGATCAGGGAGCAACAGTCACACTCATAGCAGCCGTAGTCAGAGTAGTGTGGGTGGCTCTACTTCCTCAGGGCATACATTAGGCCACAGATCCCACCACTCTCATAGGCATTCCTCTAGCCATAGGTCAAGCCACATTCATGGATCATTTGGGTTAGGGAATAGATCAACGCATAGTCATCCTCTAGTCACATATCCATCAGGCTCATAGACTCATGCCATAGTAGCCTCATGCCACTGTAGAGATGATTCCATCAGTATTAGTTCCATCGGCCTCACAGAAGCATGCTGTCTTGTCCTCACAGGTTATGTCAGTGCTGATCACAGGTCATCAGTGACCACACTCTTCTCCATGAGGGGATGGGGAGAGTACTTCCTAGGACATTTGTTATCTTGATATTATGTTTTAGACATTCATGTTATGATACTTTACATGTTGACTATCGAGCATGCGAGCTCTATTTTTGGGATATCTCATGATTCTATCCTGTGACATGATTTTTTGAGATTATATATGCGATGCAGTTTTGATGCGATCTATATGCTTTATGTTATGTGATGATACATTGTGTGTTGATTATGTTTATGATATATGCTTATGTGATGATGTAGTTATGATGACCATATGATGCCTATGTGATGTGATTTATGCATTTATGATTCCTATGATGATGTATTTTATATGTTATGCCATGTATGCTTTTATGATAGCCACTTATGATGAGACACCGTGATGATATGATGGTTATTTATGCTTGATATGCAATGACGATGTTATGTTATAATGATGATTATATTGATGCATAATGTATAATTGTAATGGATGCCATGTTTATGATTATGGACACATTTGATATATGACTCTATATGTATGGATAATGTAGTCTTATGATGTGATGTATAGGTTTTTGTGATATGGATAATGTATGCCTTTATATGTTATGTGAATGCCTAATTGATAAATGCAGATGATATATGCATGTTAATGACGTGAATGGAAATATGTGAATGTGTAATAACCTAATGCAATGCATGTATGCAATTATGTTATTGTGTGTCACATGATATCATCATGAGATAGACAAGACAAGAAGACAAGATAGAAGGAGATGAATGTTAGCGTGGAGACCAAATCCTTCAACATGTTACCATAGGACTTAAAAATTATTGCTCTTCATCATCATTGGGTGGATTATTGTAATGGCCAACAAAAACCATGATATGACATAGATCAAGGTGTCCAATGTCGTACCATCACATGAGACAAGCAGTCACAAAAAAGGATGATCATGAATCATACTAAGAGCGCGATTGCCCTAGTCTTTTTGTCTCAACCAACCACAAGCATAAGATAGACAAGAAAGATAATAAATACAAGTCATGAAACATCATTGCTCCTCTAAATCCTATTACCAGGACATCCTTGAGGAACTAGCAACATGACTTCCTGAAAAAGATAAGGAAAATCAATCATCATGATACGTCGCTGCTTCTCTAAATCTTGTTGCCAAGACATCATGGAGAAACTTTTAGCATGATGAAAGATCCAAGGACAAATGCCAAGATAATGTTTTCCAAGTGTTTGTCGAGTGTGTCTGAATGTCAAGTGTTTTAATGTCAAGATGACAGGTTTGACGATGTCAAGGTGTCAAATGTCAAAGTTTTCCAAATGCAAGAAGGACACATCCTGAATAATGTCGATGTCGAGAGGATCAATCTGCAAATGTCAAGAGAATCCCTCAAAATGCTAGATGAAGGTGATGATACCTAGGAAGGACACATCCTAAGGTATAATTAAATGACAAAGACAATTCTTCAGAAGGACACATCTGAAGAATAACCAAGAGTTGGTAGTTTGACTAGTTCTGACTGAGTTTGATTGAATTTGACTTTTGTTGATAGAGTTGACTTGTTTTGACCAAGTTGACTTGTGTTGACAGAACTGACTACATGTCGATGTTTGACATGCTGATGCAATTGACATGTTGATTAAATGATTGTCCTAGTTTGTTGTAGGAGTATGTCTATTTTAGAATGTCCTATTTGACTTGAAGACATTTGACATGTGTTCCAATATAGTACCATGAACCCTAATGGACTGACCTAGTGTGGCCTTGGGGGCTCATTGATAGATGGCCTTGCCTACGTCATACACTCAGAGACCTCGTAGTTTGACATGGCCAATGAATTTGTCATAATGACAAAAGATTGAATCATGTTTTTTATTTTGACAAACCTAAAAGTATTGACCTAATGTCTCGGGGGCCTGAAGATGAGCCTTGCCTACATAGAAAATGCGTAGAGACAATGTAGTTCGACAAATGACAAGGACTGATTGACATGACTGACTTAAGAAGGTGTGACTCTGTTTTTTTGTTTTTGCCATATTTTGATTTTTTTTGTATTTCTTCAGGACGTTTTTCAAAATTTTAGGTCTTTTTTTAGGACTTTTTTTGATTTTAGGTCTTTTTTAGGACATTTTTTTAATTTTTAAGTCTTTTTTCAAGACATTTTGTGATTTTTAGGTCTTTTTTCAAGACATTTTATGATTTTTAGGTCTTTTTTAGGAAATTTTATGATTTTTAGGTCTTTTTTAGGACATTTTATGATTGGAAGAACCACGTGTGATACCCATTGCAGTCAGATGATAAAGTAATGCCCCTAGTTAGGTCCTAGACTAGCCAAGTTTGAATAATGCAGAAAGGACATGCTTGGGGTGACAGATGGATGCCACGTAGGACTTGATGTCAGCTGTTGTCAGCCATGAAAGGAATGGTAGGGTTTCACGATGGGGTGTCAAGATGGTGTCAGAAAAGTGGATGTTTATTATGGACTAAGGTAGATAGAGTGACAGTAGATGGCAAAGCAAAAACTGACTACACATGGCGCCTGTTTGCCAGGTTTTCACCATGGTACTTATCCAAAGTGCCTGTTTACCAAGTTTTCACTATTGGACGAATTATTTCTCTTTACTATTTTTGTCATTTTTTATTTTTTTGGTGTCACCAAGATGCCAGTTTGCTAGGTTTTCATCAGGGTGACAATTTTTTTTATATTTTTCCATTTTTTTGTATTTTTGATAGTTTTTAGCCAGACTTTCTGATGCTATGCATAAAAATTTCAAAGATGTAGACTGTTGATAGGCTTTGTCAGTTGTTCACCATCTGGAGTGGCTAGTTGATATGCTCCAGAACTAAAAGAGGATGTGATGATGTAAGGACCCAACCAGTTTGGTTCGAACTTGCTAGGTTTTTCTTTATCAAATTGAATTTTTAGGATTTTGCATGAGAACCAAGTCACCAATGTCAAACTTTCTGACCATGACTCTTTTGTTGTAACAACGACATAGCTGATTCTGATACGATTGTAAATGATTCAAGGCATTGTGTCTGCATTCCTCTAACATATTCAACTCATGTAATCATGACTATCTATATTCCTCATCATCGATTAGACCTTTTAGGGAGACTCACAAAGATGGAATTTCAACCTCAATGGGAAGGATGGCTTTGGCTCCAAAGACCAAGGTGAAAAAAGTAGCTCCTATAGGCTTGTGGATGCTGGTGCGACAAGCCCATAGGGTAGGGTTGAGTTGAATGTGCTAGTCACGACCAACTTCATTGATTGTCTTTTAAAGAATTTTGATGATTGTCTTATTGGACACCTCAGCTTGACCTTTTCCTTGTGGGTAATATGGTGTGGAAAAATGATGTTGGATGTGGAAGCATTCACATAACTCATGAACATATTGATTTTTGAAAGGACACTTGTTATTTGTGATGATGGACTGGGGTACACCATACTAGTAGATGATGTAGTTGAGGATAAATTTGGAAATTTGTTTACTGGTTATGTATGTGAGGGGGATGGCTTCGATAGACTTAGTGAAATACTTAGTGGCAGTGATAATGAATTTATGGCCATTAGAAGAGGTAGGATGGATTTTTCCCATGAGGTCGAGTCCCCACTCTATGAAGGGCCATGAAGAAGTATCAGTTGAAGTTCTTGTGCTGGAGCATGAATCAAATCACTATGTATCTGACATTGGTGACATGTCCTGACAAAATCAAGTGCATCCTTTTCCATAGCGGCCTGTAATACCCAAGTCTCATGATCTTCTTGGCTAAAGTAGGACCACTCAAATGAGATCTACATATACTATATGTACCTCACGTAAGGTTGTTCATGCTTCGTTAGTGTTGAGACATTGAAGAAGGGTATTGTCAAAGCTATGGCAGTATAGGGTGTCACTAATTATGGTGTGTTGGGCAACCTTATGAATAAAATAATCTCGTTGGTTATTGGATAGGTTGGGGGGAAGGGTCTGGGACTTGAGATAGTCATAGATGTCTTGATACCATGGAGAATTGGGACCAAAAAGCTTGCAAACCATCTCTGACTCTGGAATGTCATATGCAAGAACCAAAAGCTGTTCCACCAAGAATTCAAACTGAGGCACATTGCTTGGAATGTCTAAAAGAGAGCCAATTGTAAGCACTACATATGTAGCCTTGTTTTGTGCCCTTGGAATCTGTTCAAAAGCAAGCATGTGGAATTATGACTGAAAACTATCAACTATTTGTTTATAGGGAATTAGCTTCTCATCGTTAGTGTCATAGTTGTCATTGACTTGGTTGATGACCAACTGAGAATCTCCAAGGACATGAAAATATTTGATTTTCCATTTTATGGCCGTTTTGAGTCCTGTGACATGTGCCTCATATTCTACAATGTTATTTGTACATGGAAAAGCAATACATAATGAATTTGGAATGGAATCTCCTTGTGGTGTGATAAACACTATTCCTACTCCTGAGCCATGACTAGTATGAGACCCATCAAAGTAAAGTTTCCAAGGTGATTTAGGTTCTACATGAAATATGGACTCATCAGGAAAATTTGCAACCAAAGGGTGATTGCCTTGTATAGGTGCATCTGCCAGTTGATCTGTTATCACTTGTCCCTTTATAGCATTTCGTGTTGGAAAGAGGATGCCATTTAATTGCAATCTTAAACAATATTTATTTCATGTATCTCCTAAGTTCTTGGAAAGTGTTACACAACACTAGGATTAAAAAGAGATTAATATTTGATGAAATAATCATGTTAATTGACATTTGTAATTAATTCTAAACATTAGGAGTATGTGAGGGCATCCATTATGAGTTCCTAAATAATAGGGGCACATGGGGTTCCCACATGGTAGGTGACACTCACCTTGAGTTTAGTTAACTATTCGAAGTAAGAGATAACACTTCTGAATGCATGTAAAGATCCTAGGAGTTAGGGTTTGATGTTTACATGCATGAAATTTAGTTCAGTTTAGTTCACATCAGTTCGGTTTAGTTTAGTTCAATTTAGTTTAGAATCAGTTTAGTTTAGTTTAGTTCAATTCAGTTCAGTTCAGTTATGGTTTAGTTATCTTCAGTTAGTTTTAGTTGAATGCTAGTTGACTTCAGTTAACTTGGAATGCATGTATAATGACTTGAGTTGCATGATAGATAATAGGGACCACCTCCAGTTAATAGGGGATGACCATTCTTGCATGAATGGTGTTGAGAAATGTTTCAGTTAACAAGAAATGACTTGGACCCAACTTGGGCGCCTAAGTTGGCTTCTTGGAATTAACTCCTTTGCATGTTGAGATATATTAGAAGGCTAAGTTAAGTGGGACCTCTTTAGGGCACCTAATTTGAGGATGAAGCCTTGAAGATATTTACAGAACAAAGGTTGAGTTGCTACTTCAGTTTGGGATGTCCAAATGCATGAAGATAAGGATTTGACATTGTTCTTCATAGTTAAACTCTACTTGGAAGAGATAGGCATACCTTTTAGGGATAGGGCTTGAGCATTGTAATTGTAACTCAATTGGAGTTTACAAAGTTGATCAAAGCCTATTTATCTCAAGCAAGTTGAATAGAGTTGGTATCAGTTTTATTGCAGGTTGTGAAGAAGATTTGTTGAAGGTAGAAGAAGCATCTCAAGGAAGAATTGGAGTTATTGTAATCTACTTCAGAGATTAAATAATACATTGATTCTTGGTGGATTTTTTCCTTGAAAGGGTTTCTCCATAGTATATGTTGTGTATCTTCTAATATCCTGTCTAATTCTTCTACAACTTTTTTCTTCATTCTACAAATGATAAAATGAATTAATTAGATAATCACCCACAAAGAATCTATAACAAAGAATACATATTTAGATCATCAAGTATAATAGTTTTACAAATTATTAAGCTACATAAACACCTCAATTTTCAACATTTGGTATTAGAGCAGAGGTTGGGTAGAGTATTGGGACACCTTTCTCTTAAAATATTGGAGGTTTTTTGGCTTAGTGGGAGCTTTTATTATTTTTGTTATTACTGATTTTGAAAAATAAGTTTGTTACAATGAGTTTGAATTCTCGTTTAGAAATTGAAAGGTTCAATCGATCTAATTATGAGATGTGGAAACTAAAAATGAAGGATCTCCTTGAAGAGAGAGATCAGTGGTTACCTGTTGGTAATGAGACAAAGTCACCTACAATGATGTCAGATGAGGATTGGGCTAAGCTTGATAAGAAGGCAAGAGGGACCATAAGACTTTCTTGCTAATGCTGTTCTCTTGAATGTTTCAGAAGAAACTACTACATATAAGTTGTGGAAGAGAATAGGTGATATTTATCAAACTAAGTCTTACTAGTAAGTTGTATCTAAAAAGACAGTTGTATTCTTTAAATTTGAAAGAAGGTGATTGTATTGCAAATCATTTGAATGCTTTTAATTTGATTCTAAGTTAGTTAGTATATGTAGATGTAAAGCTAGAAGACAAAGATAAATGCATTTTGTTTACCAGAGTCTTGGGAAAATCTAATTGTTTCTATCAGTGGTAGTGGTGCAGATCCTAAGATGGACAATATAACTCCTACTGTCCTATCAGAGGAGATGAGGAGGAAGTCTAAAGAGGGAATCCAAGAGGCCTTGTTTGTAAAAGGTAGGATTGAGAAAAAGGAACCTAAGGGAGACAAGGAAGGAAAGGGTAAGTCTAAAGGACGGTCTAAAACCCCTAGTAAGAGTAGGGTAATTTGTTGGAACTGTGGGAAACCAGGACATGTGAAGAAGGATTGTAAGAATAAGAAAGAGAGTTCTGATTCTTCTACAAAGGAGTCCTTAGATGATAGTAATGATGCATTGGTTATTTCAACTAATATTGTTTATGATAACTCTTTGCTTCATGTTTCAGAGTGATCTTTATAGAGAGGATGGTAGTCACGATGCCATGTGTGACTCGGTACCATAGTTCACTGGGAGTTGTTGGTAGTGACATGGATGCATCATTGGTAAGAATATCCTCATGAGATTGGGGATATGGTTTTTTATCAGTTTAAAGTGGTTGCTATTATGTCATGGTTTACTCTTGATTCTAGATTAGAGTTTGGCATATTACATGTTCTCTTGAGACCAGTATGTATGTTATGGTGCATGTGATCTCCTAAGAGGAGATGGTTAGATCATGAATTTCATGTTTATGTTCATGATTGGAGCTTTGACATTTATCTTGTGTAGTTCTCTTATGTATTGGGTACATTAATCATTTGCTTGATTACTTCATGATAGTGCTATGTTGCATTTGGAGTTTGGCATGGATTGGTTGGTTACAGGTCCTCATGGATACTTGGAGAAATAGGTGAGGCTTGAGTTCTCTTATGGCTAGAGACATGTGTTGGAATGGTTACTAGAAAGAATTTTTTTTTCAACAGAAAAGACTGAGGAGCCTATACCTTGGTTGAACGCGAGTTCAACACACTCGGTGGTTACTCATGCCTTCGAAAAGGAAGTTTGGTTATAGAGACTTGGGAAAGGTATTGGTTTTAATTGCAAGTAAGTTAAACTTGAATGTGATAGTCAGAGTGCTATGTGTTTAGCCAAAAAATCCTATGTATCATGCTTATACTAAGCATGTTGATATTCAGTATCACTTTGTGTGAGAAATGGTTGAAAGTGGGAAGGTATTAATTGAGAAAAGTTGACACTTTAATTAATGTTATAGATTATCTTATGAAACCAATTCCTATAGATAAGTTCTCTTGGTTTTAATCATTTGCTTGGAGCTTCATGATTATGCAGGTTGCATTTGAAGTTAGCATGGATTGATTAGTTGGTGCAAGAAGGGCATTGGCCTTGAGTCCTGTACTTGATTTAAAATTATTATTCATTGTTTAGAATAATTGAAATGTATAATGTCAAGTAGGAGAATGTTGGAAATAGGATGCCATTTAATTGCAATCCTAAACATTATTTATTTCATGTATCTCCTAAGTCCTTGGAAAGTGTTACACAACACTAGGATTAGAAAGTGATTAATATTTGATGAAATAATCATGTTAATTGACATTTGTAATTAATTCTAAATGTTAGGAGCATGTGAGGGAATCCATTACGAGTTCCTAAATAATAGGGGCACATGGGGTGCCCATATGGTACGTGATACTCACCTTGAGTTCAGTTAACTATTCAGAGTAAGAGATAACACTTTTAAATGCATATAAAGATCCTAGGAGTTAGGGTTTGATGTTTGCATGCATGAAGTTAAGTTTAGTTCAATTCAGACTAGTTCAGTTTAGTTCAGTTTAGTTCAAAATTAGTTTAGTTTAGTTTAGTTTAGTTATGGTTCAGTTATCTTGAGTTAGTTTGAGTTGAATGCTAGTTGACTTCAGTTAACTTGGAATGCATGGCTAATGACTTGAGTTGCATGACATATAATAGGGACTACCTCCAGTTAACAAGGGATGACCATTCTTGCATGAATGGTGTTGAGAAATATTTTAGTTAACAAGAAATGACTTGGACCCAACTTGGGTGCCCAAGTTGGCTTCTTGGAATTAACTCCTTTGCATGTTGAGATATTTTAGAAGGATAAGTTAAGTGGGACCTCATTAGGGTGCCTACTTTGAGGGTGAAGCCTTGAAGATATTTATAGAACAGAGGTTGAGTTGCTACTTCAGTTTGGGATGCCCAAATGCATGAAGATGAGGATTTGACATTGTTCTTCACGATTAAACTCTACTTAGAAGAGATAGGAGTACCTTTTAGGGGTAGGGCTTGAGCATTGTAATTGTAACTAAATTGGAGTTTACAAATTTGATCAAAGCCTATTTATCTTAAGTTGAAAAGAGTTGGTATCAGTTTTATCGCAGGTTGTGAAGAAGATTTTTTGATGGTAGAAGAAGCATCTCAAGGAAGAATTGGAGTTATTGGAATCTACTTTAGAGATTAAATAATACAATGATTCTTGGTGGAGTTTTTTTTCTCGAAAGGGTTTCTCCACGATATATGTTGTGTATCTTCTAATATCCTGTCTAATTCTTCTACAACTTATGTCTTCATTCTACAAATGATAAAATGAATTAATCAAATAATCACCCACAAAAAATCTGTAACAAAGAATACATATTTAGATCAGCAAGTATAATTGTTTTACAAAGTATCACTATTGAGTTTGACACCATTTTCTGACGGACGTTCGTTGGTCGTTCGACAAATATTTGTTGGAAAAGCGACAAAATGACGAAAAAAATTTCGTCACTATTTTTTCGTCGCAAGTTCGACGACGAATTAAATGTCGAAATAATGGCGTAGATTCATCAGTTGTCGGCATCATAAAATGACTTGGATGTTCGTCAGAATATCGATGAAAACTTCGTGTATCCACTGACAAATTACAACCAAAATGCAATTGCAATGGCTCTTCCGAAGCGTCGAAAGAACACCAGAAGTTTGTTGCCATTTCAACGAAATGGGAAAGTATTTACGACAGCCTTTGTCATAGCTAAGCAACTTTGTCAGACCTTTTATGTGATTCATCGGTGGCGTTCGTCAAAATTTTGACGAAATGGGCAAGGAGTTACGATGAAGCTTTCGTTGCAACTAAGCAACTTTGTCAGACCTTTTCTGTGATTTGTCGGTGGACTTTGTTGAAATTGTGACGAAATGGACAAGGAGTTACGACGAAGCCTTCGTCGCAACTATAGAAACTTCATCAAACCTTTTTCGGTGATTTGTCGGTTGTGTTCGTCAAAATTTTGATGAAACAATGCAATTTTTTTTAAAAAAATATTCATTGAAATGTACCATCAGTGAGAGATCAATCAAGTCACATCCCTTCATATTCAAATATCGGACAATTATTTTATTCAGTCATTTTCCATGTTTATTAGACACCCACTGAGATGTCATGTAGTTTCGCTGACGCCTTGAGTCTCTTCGATAGTCAATATTACATATCGCTTTGGTGTCACACAGTCTCATCAATGTTCTGAATCTCACCGATAGCCAATAGATCATATGTCGCTATGGTGTCATGCAGTCATACTGATGTTCTGAGTCTCCCCGAGAATTATTCCTTCGGTCTTAAGTGTATCGCTACGATTCTTAAGGGTAGGGGGCAAGAGAATGCTTGAATGTATAGCAAAGTATAACATTTTGATCATTATAACAATGAAACGAATCTTAAGTTTGAAGCATTAATATCATTTACAACATTTATGATCAAGAATGAATGTAAGTAGAGAAACTTTTGCATACCTCAGATGGTACAAAATTTCATGGTTAAGTCGAAGCCTCCCATCAACAACAAGATCCAAATATTAGTGTATCTATCTCAATTGAGCCTCTAAACCCCTGTTGGTATGTGGCGACTAATCATGCTATCTTGTATAGCCCATGGTATATTGTACACCCGGCCCCTATCCTTGCGGGTCCAAGGGGAAAATTTTCTTCCTACTTTTTCGTGATCACCGAAAAGGGAAAAATCAATGAAAAAGGAAAAATCTGATTTTGTAGAACCCTAAAATCTGGAAGCTTCTAAGCTTGTTAAAAAGGGGTTCGGATGGGTATTACTGTATGATGAAAAACATGATTATTCGCAAGATTGTAATAGGTTTTACACTGGATAATAAAAGTATTGGATGGCTGCGGTTTGGTGGATGTAGCCCAGATTGGGTGAACCACGTTAAATTCTCTGTGTTATGATTTATTCTGTGTGTGTTTTAGTTTCTCTGTTTATTATATAGATCTGCATTTAATTGTTAGATATCTGCCATTTCTAACCCTAACAAACCCTTCAAAGTGTCAATTTTTCCACTAACTTGTTATGCACAAAAGTCAAATTTTAGAGTTATGTCACCACTAAAAACAGAAGAAACAGAGCTTTGAAACCAAATCCACACACAACACAATGTGGTATTCATACAAAGCCATACAAACAAACTAGACTCAGAACATTGGAATGGAAACAACTTCAAATTATGATGCAGAGCATGGATTCAGGTTATAAAGAATCATTTTTCTGCCACCATAGTGAAAAGTTAGCACTTTCTTTTATCTTTGCATATTGGTTTGATGCTTCAAACAATGCATTTCTTATATTGAAAAGTGCATTACCTTATTGAGCTTCTCTTTGTTTTGAGAATAGTTTAATATTCTCTACTTAATAGGGCCAACCACGTGATGGTGGAAGCTCATTTGGTCCCCCCCCTCACATCACTCTCAATTCCCCATACCCAATCATATAACATTAATCATTCATTCATCCATTAATAACATATCATTCATTCATCCATTAATAACATATAACATTCATTCATTAACATATAACATTCATTAATTAACATATTCACATTCATTCATTAACATATAATATTCATTCTTTCAGTTTTTACATATTATCAAAAATATGGTTGTCATGATATGATTACAATCATTTTTTTTGTTTCTTTTTTAAAGCTACAAAAATCAATATATGTCCCCCCTTTAGTTGTTTTTCCCTCTGCTCATGATCTTAATGTATGCCTAGTCATTTGCTCATGACGTGGACTTTGCAAGGGGGGGTCTGCTACAATAAGAAAGAAATGTTAAACTGATATGTTTTATTATTATTGTTACAAGTATTTCATTAATTAAAAGAACATTAGAGTGGTTCTCTTTACCTGATGGGTCCACATCATGTTCCTGAACTTTTGTTATAGACTCATGCTCAACATGTTGAACACTCTCTAAATCCTGATCTGCAGTTGAAACACAAAAGGTTACATTAATTATTACACCAATTGAAATTAAATATGTTTAAGAGAACATGAGGTGGTCCTCTTTACTTGATGGGGCCACATCATGTTCTGATCTTCTCTAGCCGATCATGCTCAACACGTTGATCATGCTCTACATGCTCTAAAGTTGAAGCAAAAAGGTTACATTAATTAATACACCAATTGCGATTAAATATGTTTAAAAGAACTTTAGAGTGGTCCTCTTTACCTGATGGGGCCACATCATGTTCCTGATCTTCTCTAGCCTGATCATGCTCAACATGTTGATCACGCTCTACATGCTCTAAAGTACCGGGATGCACACCATGACCTTCATCTGCAGGTTGTGCTCCACCCTCACCAGGCTACATTCCAATGTCATGTGTAGTATTATCATTGCTTGAATGTTTAAAACAAATAGGCATGTAATTACTTTATGGTGGAAATTAATATTGAATAGATTGCACAAGTATTCAATTTTAAATAAACTTTATTGAGTTTATTTACTTGCATGTCGGATGTAGTGGAAGGTTGTGTTTTCCCAGTCAAGACTCTTAGGCGTTCAACCACGGCTCCATAGCCTTTTTGGAAGGCAATCTTTAGGTCATCTTCTATGGGAAATTTGTTGAATTCAGAGCCCTACATTTTTGCATAAGATCATGAATTTTGCTTCTATGGTGTGATAAAACAAAAATTATTTTCAATTTATTATTTGGATACTATATTTCATTTATTGATACTTACAATTCATGTGGCTAATTCCATATAACCACCAAAGCCAAGTTTATGCTGCCCGTGTTTTTCTAGTCTTGCCTTTGTTGCCTTCGATGTGCCGAGCATCCTATGAAAAGTTTGAAATATGTTAGATTATGTAAAAAGAAAGAGTAATCAGTATATAATTACATTGTTGATAGTATCACATACCTTCCTTGGACCGGTGGTGTCTTTCCTTTTTTCTTTTCAGCCTTCTCCTTTCCATCCGACACCAGGTCCTTCCACTCCCTCTCCGGAATCATGGGGGGACACTCATACTTTTTGTTCTTCTCTAAATGTTGTAAGGAAAACTAGATGCGGAAAACAATTTTCCTAACGTCAATACCTCAGGAAAGAATGCAAAAGTACTTTTAAATTTTCAATTACAGTCAAATTGAGATGCACTATGAGACAGATTACAGAAACAGAGTGTTTAGACAAACATACATGAACACCAGATATACGTGGGAAAACCCTTATGGGAGAAAAACCCACCACACCAAGAGAAATCACTTTGTATTACGGTAATCAAAAAATTACATACAATTTCAGACTTATCTTTCTAGTGTCATTATACAGCAACATTCATCATGTACATTCTTCGAACAAAAAACTTCAGGTTACAACCTTTACAGATTTTTAAACCTTCACTGATACAGTTTGAATTCTTCACACTTCACTGTAGATCAAACTACTATCCAACAACAAAACATCTACAATTTCCAACTATATCCATGGTGTTCCTTGACTGTCGAGTTGCCTCTCAGAACCATCACAACGAATAGGCTCCCAATAGTTTCAATTTGGATTTTCTGATTCATCCACGTGATGCCACATCAGAAGTCATACTCGGTCAACAGAATTTGTATTGCATTGGCATCTCGGTGAGACACTAACAGTGTCTCACCGATGCCACATTGAACTCGTACCGATGTCACCAAGTGTCTCTATAGTCGCTTTGACTTATCGCTTTCGCTAGAAGGTCATAGCGAAACACTAAAGTTACACCGAAGTCCCCAAGCCTACCGAGCACCAAGTAGAAGTCGACAAGACTTACTCCTATCGCCAAGAGTTCATACCGATCTTCATATGCTACTCTGAAATGTTCACCTGTTGCAAAAACATTTGTCCATCACCGAGAGAACTTACCGATTTATATATGTTTCATCGAAGAATGACTGTCACCAAGAGTTACCCCGATAGCCATCAGCTATCGGCAAGACAATTGCTTATCGCTCAGACCTCATAACGAAGTCTAAGAGTTATATCGATAACTCCCAAGTAGTCCCTGTCAGCATAGATTTCTTCTATCGCTAATACCTTTCTCCGAGTTCATTAAGATATACCAAAGATTCCAACTTAAGTCTTAGTCGCTAAGAAATTTCCACTTCAGTAGGACATCTTACCGAAGTCTCTTCCTTCGGCTAAGTCTCTCCGATAAAACACAGTCGAAATGACATTTGATTTCACGGTGACTTCTCACCGAGCCATAACAAGTTACCCTGAGGACATCAATTCATATGCTGTCGGCAAGAGAACAACACTTCGCTGAGACATCTTAGCGAGAACCATAAGCTTCACCGAAGATCACAGTCGCTAAGAGTTACGCCGATAAATGAATGAATGGCTTTTTGTCCAAGGCTCTCCCGAGCGCTATGAGGTCACAACGAACACACCTTGCTATAGCGATAGACTTCCATAGTAAACCTTTCGGCAAGACTTCTTCAGAGTCACAGTGACCTATTCAGAATTGGATAAAATAAACTGCTAGTCAGCCAGACAATCAGAATGTCACACCGACATTGCTCTAAAGGAGGTTTCAGTCTGTAATGTTTGAGGCACTTTTTCCAACAATCTCCCACTTGACGAAGATCATTCAGACACCTCCAGAGCTCACAAAAAATTACTTTACTGAAAAACATGGGCACTAAGGGACATTGAACTGGCACACCACCTGAAGTTGTCTGTGCTCACTGGCTTCGTCAATGCATCTGCAACATTCTCCAGAGTATCAACTTTTTCCAAGCTGACCTTTCCATCCTCAACCATATCTCGTACAAAGTGGTATTGTACATCAATATGTTTCGTCTTGGCATGGAAAGTTGGATTCTTTGCCCGACAAATGGCACTCTGACTGTCACATAAAATTGTTATTTCCCCTGCATCAGAACCAATGTTAGAACACAAATGTTTCAACCATACTACTTCTTTACAAGCATGAGTAGCTGCCATGTATTTAGCCTCTGTAGTGGACAAAGTGACTACAGCTTGTCGCTTGCTCATCCAGCTCACTGTACCACCATTTAGCATGAAAATGTATCCACTGGTGGATCTTCTGCGTCGATGTCCCCTACCAATCGAGTCTACATAGCCGTGAATGCTAGGTGTCCTGTGATTCAACCAAATTCCCATGGTAACACAATGCAAAATCTGAAGTTCCCTTCAAATACCTAAACACCCTCTTCACAGCATCCCAATGTATTCTTCCTGGATTAGCCATAAATCGACTAAGTACTCCCACTGCTTGGGCAATGTCTGGTCTTGTATAGACCATTGCATACATGAGACTGCCTACAGCACTAGCATAGGGCACACTGGTCATGTCCTCCATCTCAGTAGGAGATTTTGGACAGTCCTCAACAGATAGTTTCATTCCCTGCATGACTGGAACAACTAACTGTTTGCAATCATTCATACAAAATCTCTCTAGAACAATCTTTATATACTTACTCTAACTGAGCCAAAGCTTTCTATTCTTCATGTCCCTAGTTATCTCCATCCCCAGAATATACCTTGCTGCACCAAGATCCTTCATTTCGAACTTAGCAGACAACTGAGACTTAAGATTAGAAATCATTAACTTGCTATTTCCTATGAACAACATATTGTCAACATAAAGAGCAATAACAAGCACTTGATCACTTTCAGCTTTATAATATACACAGTGATCAGATTTTGATCTCACAAAGCCTAAAGATAATACATAGGTATCAAATTTCTGGTACCACATTCTAGGTGACTGCTTTAACCCATATAGAGACTTCTTTAATTTCATACCAGTTTTTCTTTACCTTTCTCAACAAAGTTCTTAGGCTGGGACATATAAATTTCTTCAAGATCACCATGATGAAATGCTGTCTTCACATCCATCTTTTCAACCTCTAAGTCATATGCTGCTGCAAGTGACAATAGAAATCTAATGGATGTCAGCTTTGCTAGAGGAGAAAAGATTTCCCCATAGTCAATTCCCTCTACCTGGGAATAACCCTTTGCAACCGGTCGTGCTTTGTATTTTCTACACTACCATCAGACCGATCTTTTTCTTAAATACCCATTTACAACCCACAGGTTTTCTGCCTTTAGGCAAGGGCAACAGACTCTAGGTTTCATTTTTATCTAATGACGCCATTTCTTCCTTCATGGCTTCCAACCAAGAATCTGAATCAGACATTTTAATTGCCTCCTTTACAGTCCTAGGCTCATCAGTGCTAGAAATCAAGGCATATGCACAAGTAGAATCAATTAATGAGAACCCATACCTATCTAGTTGTTTCCTTTCTTGGGTTGACCTCCTCACTGGCTGAGGCTGAGGTTCATCTTCTTTAGAGCTTTCAGAACTGCTTGAGCTCTCCTCAGTTTCAGGTACGTTTTGAATCTTCAATTCCTCTTTCACTGGTGTAGGAGGAATTGCTGCTACATCCTTATTGTTTTCTAACTGCAGATCCAGGGTGGAAGGTTTTAGCTCATGGAAGATTACACTTCTGCTGTATACAACCTTCTCTGTAATAGGATTCCAAAGCTTGTATCCTTTGATGTTAGCACTATAGCCAATAAAAACACACTTAACAACCTTGTTGTCCAACTTAGATCTTTTTACATCCGGCACATGTGCATATGCCTCATAGCCAAAGACTCTAATATGTCTAAGAGAGGGCTTCTTACCAGACCACGCTTCCAAAGGTGTCTTATCAACAAGAGCAGAGTTTGGAGACTAAATTGCGTAACATCGTAGCAGTAGCTTTGTGAGCTTCTCTTCAAACCAACACTATAAGCGTACTTCGTGCTCTCTCCATCCTGTCTGTTGAACCTTTCTGCTCCATTCTGCTGTGGAGTGTAAGGTGTAGTCTTGTGTCTTTTGATTCCGTGGTCTTTGATGTCTTTCAAATTCATGAGCAGGAATTCACCACCATTATCGGTCCTTAAGCATTTTATTGTTTTACAGTCTGATTTTCAACAAGATTTTTAAACTCCTTAAATTGACTAAAATGCGATTTACTTTTCAAAAATATATAAATGCTCTTCTTGAATAATCATCAATGAATGACACATAGTATCTTTATTTAGACAAGAAGGGACATCTATTGGACAAACACATCAAATGAATATAGTCAACAAACCCGAAGTTTTATGAGGTTTGTCATAAAATGAAACTGATCTTTCCATATATCATGTTCCTAATTCAAATTCAGTTACAATCTTGAAGCCCTCAACTGGGTTTTTGTTCTTCAAGGTTTTTAAACCTTTTTCTCCTATGTGGCCTAACCTATGATGCCAAAGCATAGTCTTCTCTGTAGGAAGTTTTACTTCCGTAGAGTTTACATAATTAGGGATATTTCCCTCTTTACCTCCATGAGCAGCTTTCAGTGACTTCGAAGAGACACTATTACAATGAATAGCTTGTGCATCCAGCTTGTACAGGGTACCAATTCGAGCATCTCTAGCCAGCACCATTGAACCTCTAGTCATCTTGCAGCCACTTCCCGAGAATAAGACTTGTACTCCGATATCATTTAGCTTACTAATAGAAAGTAAATTTCGAGCCAGACCTGGTATGTGCATAACATCATTAATCCCTTGTGTGTGCATACATGGGGGTGGATTGAGACTCTTCCGGCCAACAATTTCCAAGGTTGAATCACTTTCCAAGTGCGCCTTTCCACCATCGTATTTTTCATACTTTGTAAACCATTCTCTATGAGACGTCATGTGGAACGATGCTCCATAATCGATCAATTAGACATCATTTGATGCCTGAGTAGCCAAGGCTGCAGTGAAGGCGTCTGTCACTATGAAGAGCCATTATAGATCCTTTCTTCTTCTTTTCCTCCTCTTTACAATCCTTTCAGACATGAATCTGTTGCCCACAGTTCCAACACTTCACCTTGGACTTCTTGCCAGGAGACTTTGATCTCCCCTCTGATTTTGATTTGGACTTCTTGTCCTTCTTCTTGCCTTTCTCCTTTGACCTTCCTCTGACAACAAGAGCCTCCTTCGCCATCTCAGAAGATTTTCTTCTCATTTCTTCTGACAGGAAAGAACCAACAATATCTTCCATTTTGAAACTGGATGTTGTACTCCCAATAGCCATCACTAGATGATCCCATGAGTCTAGCAAAGAACATAATAGAAGCATACATCGATCTTCTTCTTCAATCTTTACACCAATAGATGTTAATTGTGCAAGCAGCATGTTGAATGCATTCAAATGATCAGCTACAGACCCTCCTTCCTGCATTCCCAAAGAGTAAAGCTTCTTTCTCAGGAATAGCTTATTTACCAAAGATTTCCCATGATAAATAGATGCCAGTCTCTTCTACAAGAGAGAGGCAGACTTCTCTTCATGCACATTGAGAAGAACTAAGTCTGCCAAATAGAGCCTTATCAGCCCCTTCGCTTTCCTATCTGCAAGGTACCATTCTTCTTGCTTCATGCCTGTAGGTTTAGTTCCAAACACAACAAGCCAAAGGTCTCGATCTACTAAGAGATCCTCCATCTTGAGTTTCCACAATTCAAAGTAACTGCCATTGAATTTCTCTATTTCAATCTTCCCAGATGAACTAGACATCTTAATCTATAAATAGAAATAACAGTCTCTACAAAACTCCCACTGAACAGTATTGAATCAAAAAACCCAATGTACCCCCAAGGATAACACAACTGGCCAGGCTCTGATACCACTTGTAAGGAAAACTAGATGCAGAAAATAATTTTTCTAACGTCAATACCTCAGGAAAGAATGCAGAAGTACTTTTAAATTTTCAATTACAGTCAAATTGAGATGCACTATGAGACAGATTACAGAAATAGAGTGTTTAGACAAACATACATGAACACCAGATATACGTGGGAAAACCCTTATGGGAGAAAAACCCACCACACCAAGAGAAATCACTTTGTATTATAGTAATACAAAAATTACATACAATTTCAGACTTATCTTTCTGGTGTCATTATACAGCAGCATTCATCATGTACATTCTTCAAACAGAAAACTTCAGGTTACAACCTTTACAGATTTTTAAACCTTCACTAATACAGTTTGAATTCTTCACATTTCACTGTAGATCGAACTACTATCCAACAACAAAACATCTGCAATTTCCAACTATATCCATGGTGTTCCCTGACTGTCGAGCTGCCTCTTAGAACCATCACAACGAACAGGCTCCCAACGGTTTCAATTCGACTCTTCTGATTCGTCCACGTGATGCCACATCAGAAGTCATACTCGGTCAACATAATTTGTATTGCATTGGCATCTCGGTGAGACACTAACAGTGTCTCACCGATGCCACATTGAACTCATACCGATGTCACCAAGTGTCTCTGTAGTCACTTCAACTTATCACTTTCGCTAGAAGGTCATAGCGAAACACTAAAGTTACACCAAAGTCCCCAAGCCTACCGAGCACCAAGTAGAAGTCGACAAGACTTACTCCTATCGCCAAGAGTTCATACCGATCTTCATATGCTACTCTGAAATGTTCACCTGTTGCCAAAACATTTGTCCATCGCTGAGAGAACTTACCGATTTATATATGTTTCACCGAAGACTGACTGTCGCCAAGAGTTACTCCGATAGCCATCGGCTATCGGCAAGACAATTGCTTATCGCTCAGACCTCATAACGAAGTCTAAGAGTTATATCGATAACTCCCAAGTAGTCCCTGTCGGCATAGCTTTCTTCTATCGCTAACACCTTTCTCCGATTTCATTAAGATATACCGAAGATTCCAACTTAAGTCTTAGTCGCTAAGACATTTCCACTTCGGTAGGACATCTTATCGAAGTCTCTTCCTTCGGCTAAGTCTCTCCAATAAAACACAGTCGGCATGACATTTGATTTCGCGGTGACTTCTCACCGAGCCATAACAAGTTACCCCAAGGACATCAATTCATATGCTGTCGGCAAGAGAACAACACTTCATTGAGACATCTTAGCGAGAACCATAAGCTTCACCCAAGATCACAGTCGCTAAGAGTTACGCCGATAAACGAATGAATGGCCTTTCGGCCAAGGCTCTCTCGAGCGCTATAAGGTCACAACGAACACACCTTGCTATAGCGATAGACTTCCATAGTAAACCTTTCGGCAAGACTTCTTCAGGGTCACAACAACCTGTTCAGAATTGGATAAAATAAACTGCTAGTCGGCTAGACAATCAGAATGTCACACCGACATTGCTCTAAAGGAGGTTTCAGTCTGTAATGTTTGACACTTTTTCCAACAAATGTGACCTATATTGGTCCCTCACATACTTTAGATAGGTACCAACTTTCTTAAGGACATTGGTTCGGTTGAATGTTTTATCATCGAACAACACAACTAAATGGTTAGTGAGCTCATCTTCTAAATCTTGATTTTGGGCATTCCACCATGTACGTATGGTGGGCCCGAAGAGTTCCAATGTAATATCACTTAGATGTTTATAAAAAACATCATTTCTTGCAAAATGATCATGGCATCAATAGTCTAAAAAGAGCGATCAATAAGTAAATTTCAATTGGATTATATATAATAATAATTAAAACATTTTAAAGTACCTGAGACCTTCTCTATCTTTATGGGAACGAAATCCTCGGTCACCACAAGTGTGACCGGAAATGTTCCTGTACTAGTAATACGGGAAGATCCAGAAAATGCTACTAAAACATCACCAGTACTAGTGGCCTCTGCATCCCTAGGTACATGTCCTGATGCATGTTCTGGCATGTGTCCACTGCCAGAGGGTGCATTAACAGATGTCTGCATGGTATGTGTTGCTGACATTTTAGACGACAATATAGGCATAGATGATGGGGTTAGATGATGTGATGTATGCGTAGGAAGATCAGGATGGACACATGTACCAACACCTACTCCTCGGGCAGCACTTGCAGTACCCTGATCATGGCCAGGGGCATCATGAGGAGGCAAATAACCCTGTAAAAACAACACATATTTTAGTTCATGACATAAAAGAGTGCAAAATATAAAACCATGAATGAACTTATGTTATAATTAAAGACCTTATGACAACTTACTTGCAAGTTTTGTAATCTCTCAATCAATATTTTAACCCTCTCTCTTATCTCATTTGTTTGAGGCACTACGAATATCAACTTAACCATTTCTTCATTGCATTTTTTTTGGATCTTCTTTGCTCGATGCTCGAGGGTTTGCTGAATAAAGCGATGTCATCGCTCACAAAATATTGACTACACCTCACTATGATGCTCTCATCTTCTTTGGTTGCCTTTCCTCGATTAATTCATTTGCAACAAGAATATTAAAAATATTATCAAAATTAACCCAATAAACTTATGAAAAAACATAATAATAAAAATATTTTGCTTTCATTATCTAATTTGTACAATTACAATGGGGTAGCTTGTTGGGTAAAGCCTAAAGGCAATGGAGTACATTAACAAGGCCCAAAGCCTTATCACCGTACGATCAATGTCCCCCTGTGACAAAAAATTAAATATAAAAAACATTACCGAAATGAAACCAATAGACTTATGAAAAAAACATAAGAACAAAATGGTATATTGGAGTCATTAATTGGAGGTTGGGTAAAATGGTACATAGTACGTACCACCCCCATAGTAACTGTGTTTGTAATTAAGCGATTGAAATTGTAATTGATTAGCAACTCTTCCCCTGCAATTATTGACTTTATCGCACATACGAATACATGGTTTCCCTCGCGTGCCTCAAATATGCAATTAGGTTGCTTATTTATTGACCCAAGTCATGTACTGTTTATAAACCTTGTAATATTCCTTGATGCTTTTGGCCTTCCTTCAATATACATAGCCACTCCTTTATTTTGATCCTTATCTTTTAGTTGTATATAATTTGTTGACATTGCATACCTATGCATACTTCATGTATATTGAACCAGTTACATCCAATTTTTGTAACTGTATTAGGGTCCGATATACTCCATCAATTCAGTAACTTTTTCGTAACAGACCTTTATGCCATCCATGCAAAATAGGCCCAGACCATGTAATGACGATGGTGCTATGCGATATATCCTCTCGTTGACACAAAAATCAGTGTTTATTGGAGGAAGTTCCTTGGGTACCCATTGTTTTTGTAGATGTTTGTACCTCAAGGGCACCTCGATGTTGCCTATGCTCTCATCATCATAAGAAAATAACCCCCATGCGTTTACGGAATTTTCTTCTAATCTTTTGACCTCTAGTTGATCTCCCTCTTTTAGACATACTACATGTCTCTCTTTCCTCTTCTCTTCCTGAATTTTCCTCGCTCGAGGAAGACAGATTTGACAAATACCTATTTGGTGGTCCCTACACTCATAAGGATGTTGGATGAAGTTCTTTCATGGTGATGTAATCCCAAGGTGACATTATGATTAATCTATCATTTCATCAGTAGAATTTCATAGGTTACAAGGTAATCAAGTTTTGATAGATTGCAAGCTATTGTTACTACTGTCCAAATGTGTACATCACAAATCAAATCTACTTAATGTTTTAACTCCCAAAATTTGTAACAAGTGTTAAATGTGACTATGGTCCACCAGTTACACAACCAAGGCCTCAAATGTATTCTCTAATTGTAATCAAAGGACTTTTTCTCTTCTTTCAAGTAAATAAACTTGAAGGGAAACACCACCAAGTGGTTTATTGGAAACCTACATGACTAAAAATAGCAACAAATTTACATTTAATTTCCATATGTCTAAGTGGTTAACGGGGAGGGAGTGTGTACTAGGCCTAGTTAAGTCATCAAAAGTTTACGCTTTGGCAATAATTTTTTTTTTAAGTCATATTAAATCTTCCTATGTCTAATTGCTAGGAGATTTTTGGTATGTTTTAAGGTAGGATGATTGATGAAAGAGCCCAAAGACTAGCCTTTCTTCATGGTATCCAGGTACACCTGTGGTCTTCTCTTATCTGAGTTAGACATGATTTAAGAAGAACAACTAAATTATTCATTTTAACCTAAGGTTTTTCATAATGCCATCATTGGAAAAGTATGATCAAATTATTCTATTATGAAGAAGCTGGTGTATGTGCCTCTATTAATCACTATAAATATTTGTAGGATAAAATGACTAATTGCATCGGTGGGAGAGAATCAACTTTGAGTTATTCAAAGATTATATTCCTCTATTCATATTTTTTAAGGGTTGTGTGTGGAGGAGGTTATCACTACCAAGAAGGCAGGAGATCTTTCCTTGTATTCTTTTATAATCTTCATTATTCTTATTTATTTTACACTTACATTTAAAATACACATACATATACATTTATTGTTTTCATTTATTTCTCATGTAGTTTAATAATAGTTTGGTCGATTTCATATTATATGTGTTGAAGACTTTAGAATTTTAATTACATTAATTTATGGATATGTTGTATCTATAACACTACAAAACCATATGCTCTTTGTATTTACACTTGCATTTAGAAATACACATTTATATACATAGATATAGATTTCTTTAATGATATGTTGCTTTTATTGTTTTAGGAGAGCATCCATTAATTGTATTTACATTTACATTTAAAAATACATATACATACATACATACATACATACATACATACATACATACATACATACATACATACATACATACATA